>JAECUM010016122.1:0-13391 GCA_016617855.1 Megalonaias nervosa
CATTAACAGCGATTGAGTGTCGAGTACTATAGACCTGACAGAAAGTGCCCTCTACGAGAAAAATCGCGAATCTACTATGTCGGACAAAGATTTAATTTAAAGGCTAATTTGTCCTAAACTTGTGGGACAATTGTGTTAAAATTGTACAGCTGTGGTAAAAATGACACATAATCTATCGGTTGAGTAAATATTATTCCTTTTCTGGGATTTTCGCTTAAAATATAATTTTTTTTCCGTTGTTAAGAAAACAGTGAAGTCATTATAAACTACCTGGGACTGTATCATTATTATTATACAGTCCTTGATCACCGGTTTTTCCTTGTGCTGAATTTTAAGAGTAATCGTTATCTTTGTGAGAACTAAATTCAAGTAAGAACTGCAAAGGCGATTTCTTCTCGTAACAAATATTTCTCCGACTACAATTCCATTCTTTGTAAGAGTTCAAAAGTTAATTGTAGAACAATGTCTCCGAGGACTTATTAGGTCCTCACGAAGGCACCAAAGCTGATATATTACAGTCGAAGTAGCTGTCACTGACCTTGGATAGCTATCCCATAATTTGCAAGAGGCGGAGATCGAACTAAAAGATGCGAGGCGAGTGTGCTACCACATTACTTATCGGGTACCCTTCGTTTTGTTCACAGTTAGTACTATTGTTTTCTAATAATCTTTGAAAGTCATTCAATATCATTTCGAACCGAGTTTATATAATTAAAAGCGTCATGACAAAACCAACAGTAAAAGTAATCAAAGAAACGCTTCTAATTTAACGAAAATTAAAATAAAATTTGTCAATACGTCAGATAAAGCACCTCATAATTTATAGCTCGGTTCAATTTTACGTCTATATACTAATTTAAATTTTCTATCACATTTATGCTAGATATAGTGCAAATCAAGAACGTTTCCACCTCTTTTACAAGAATTGGAGGGATATTATGAATGACTTGAGCACAGAACGATAAGGAGAGAAATAAAAATGAAAATTCGCCTTAGCCGCAGTCCCATGATTGCCAATGCCTTCTCATCCAATGCAAACAAGCTACATTCTGCATTGATGACTATATTTGCATATGATACTAAAAATATTTCAAACTTAAATATTTCAAAGTTAATATTCAACCAAACTTGGTACATAATGCAGAACAAACTTAGTTTTAAACCACAAGAACATTGTATAACATTTACTTGAAATTTAATATTCAAGTTAGAATTTATACACAATGCATCCCAGAATTAAATTTGAATAACAAGAACATGACAAATATTAGATTATTGTTAAAGCCATGCATATTTAGACAAACGTTCCACTGGAGGAACTTATCTGATGGATATTCTACTGTTCTTTGCTGCTTTTGTAATGGAGGATAGCACGAACTCAACAATAGGTACACATGGTTGCTATTGATTACCAAGAAAACGAAAGTACCCGGGTTTAACGCCATTTTTCAGCACATGATAGGTTATACATGGCAGCTAGTAGTGGAGGAAGAACCCGGGAAGAAACAGCGACCCACAGGAAGCTCCGGGCAAGCTTTCTCCTCTTTGTCTAGCAATTCAGGTTTAAACACAATTTAAGTGGGGAAAATTACTAAACAAATATCAGTGTTGAAATTCTGTTACAAAATAATTGTCAGCAAGACAGAGTCTATTACTAAAATTATAATAAAGAACATGGTAAACATCAGGTACAACCGATTTATCCGTGCGGAATACCAATGTCATAGACGCAGTCCCAATTAAACATGTTTACTTCCACTGATAATAATTTTAATATTTAATCCACACTAATAGACGAATATTAATTATGTATTATTTGTTTGCAAATTAAAGTTACTGCTCAGGTACACAATGAACTTGATTTTGGACAAGGTCAAGTCCAAAATGCAATTATACATAATATATAATCATGGAGAAAAAAAAACTAAACTAAAAAACAATATAAATTAAATATACATGTCAGTATATATGTAGAGAGAGATATTGATATTGCGAGAGAGAGAGAGAGAGAGAGAGATTGTGATTGGGCATCAGAACTACCTTATTATTTCAACAATTATATACGCTTAGAATTTAGCTCTCGAAGCAAAGCAAATGTACCAAGGCATGTTGATGTGGATATAAATTCCGAAGATTCTCGCATCATAACCTAATATATACCGACGTTTCGCAAGACAATCTATCTGCATTAATTACATTGATTGCCGTGTACTGCTGCATCAGGCCCAAAAGTGGAATGTCTCAAGGAAACGGCAGGGGAAAAACTACAGTTTTATGTGCAAGGGAAATACTGCATAAAAGCAAGAAAACACCAACGATAAATATGATAGACTGCATTTTTTCCTTCATTTGCATGAACGTAATGCATAGCAAGAAGAGCGTACGTTAAACGCTTAGATCTATTGTATTTTTATGTAATCTAGCGCTCTGTGCATGCGTTGCACCAGGAATTCGTAGTTCTTTTACTGTCGTAATTTCTTTCCACGAAAGTCAGGAAGCGTCACATATCGAGTTCTTTTTGGTGTTCTTCACAAATAACTGCGTAGCATTCTTTGATATGATCGAAGTTAAATATACTTTCGTTGTTGTGTTAGAGGAACAGTCATACCTGTACGTTTATCCCCTGGAACATATATTTAAGTAACTGTGACACCCCCTCTCACCAGCTTTCAAATTGTTTAGATTTTGGCATGCAAATAATATTAAAATACAATTATCTTCATCTTGTTAATTAACTTTTAAGAGCTGAATTTGCAGATTAAGGTGATACAGTCCAATTATCATGCACGTTGTCTGCTCTTTCTTTATCTAAAATATTTGCATTTAGAAAAGGATGTATATTAATGACATTGTGCACAGAGTGAGTTTACCAAGATATATGTACGTTACCATTCAATACAAGTAAACAATAAGCAAATGTTGTATCTTAGTATTAAAGTTTTTGCACCATATTTTTGCTCAGTACATTGTAAAATGTAAAATTGCCCATGCTCGCTGGATCACTTTCGTTGTCAAATCTCCAGTTTGAGAGGTGCCTTGTCTTTGCAAGTTGACAAGCTCTTCTATTTTCGATTCGAGCAAGTCAAATCCCATATTGCCTAAACAGAAATTATCGGTCTTGCAAATCATCGGAACTTAAAAGTTCGAGTTATGACAATAAAGCATGGAATAACACTAACATGACGTGGTCATCTAGAATAGCGTAACAGAAAAACGAGAGTGTTTTATTGATGGAACTTCAGTCCTTTTACAGACTTGAGTTTGGAAATGAGCACCTGACTCTTTGGTGCGGAATTGAAACACGTGTTTTAAATACATGTAGATCTAACAAACTCCTGTGGCTCATATGATTTTCTTTATACAGAAGCTGGCATCAGAAATTGGCATTAAGGATATGTCTGTACTGATAAATATACGTTTCATCATTAGCATTCATAAGTTTAAAGCTATTTAATTTTTAACACCACGATTTTTATATAGGTATCCAATGGGAGCTGGATTAGTACAGTGAAACAATAACGCTACCTTGACCGTGACAGATTTTCTGTGTACATTATGTCCATAACCCATGGTTCCTTTCTTACAAAATAGACTCACCCATGTTACAATACAGTTTCTTTTAGTTCATTTAGGCCTAGTGCGGTCTGTGACTTGTTACCATCATATCTATGTTGAGTAAATAGTTCATTTAGTACTATCTGTGAATTGTTGATTTCAATCCAGGAAAGGAAAAGTGACCATATGGTAAATATACATGCCATAAACCAACCTCATTCGATAATATTTTGCGTGTAAGCTATATCTCTTTTACCATTTAGGAGGTAGCTGCTCTTTCAAGAGGATAGCAAGAATTTATGTCCCCATCCGCGAAACGTAATTATTGATTCCCTTCCCACACCGAAAAAAGTTGTTGGATGGGAATTTTGGGCTTCCAACTAGCTTCCCTACCCCCCCCCCCCTCCCCGCGCATGTAGTTCTGATCATTATGAGTGGCAAAACAAGCGAAGCAAGGAAGCAAAGTATAGAGATATATATATATATATATATATATATATATATATATATATAGAGATATATATATATATATATATATATATATATATATATAGTATACCTTCTCGATAATTTCGATCTCAGTGCCTATATCAGATTCTAGCTGTTAGTAGTAGAACATTAATCCCAACATTCTGGATATTTGATATCAGAGAGTATCAACAGGTTCGGTTCTGTTGTTTATCTTCCCATGGCTTACTGAACCTGTACCAGTTCATGCCCTAGGATAAGGCAAACATGTTCAACTAATTAAAATCCATTATCTCTAACCCTTATTAAAACAAGATCAGAGTGGGAGAGCAGGCAGTTATCTAGTTGGACTCTGTACTGTAAGCAACACTGGGTTGTTGTTTTTTTTTGTGTGTGTGAAGATTTTAGCTTTATTTTACATAAAGTTTTAAGACCCTTACTTGGTATTTGTGTGTCCTTTGAACCTGAATGTAACATTTTGGTGGCAGCGGTGGGATTCCAAAAATTCTGTGTGAATTATTTGGAATTATTGTTCAATACATTGGAATTGTATTCGACAATTCTGGAAGCTGTGGATTCAGCGAACCTGTGTGTGATATTAGTAGTGACTGGTTGTACTGTGTGTATAACGTAAGTTGTTCACTGCTAAGTGCAAAGGATTCCAGTAATTCTGTGTGAATTTGTTTTTGAATAGTTCATTACGTTAGAATTGTGTTCGACAATTCTTAAAACTGTGAATTCAGCTAATCTGTATGTGATATTAGCAGTGACTGGTTATACTGTGTGTATAACGTACTGTTATCGACTGCTAAGTGCAGAGTGTGTATCACTGTAACGAGTGTACATGTAAAAGCCCAGAAATTCATGGAAAAGAAAAACTAGTTCAGTGGCTGTGAATACAGTGATATAACTTACATTACGTGCATATAGTTTGTCAGTACGTCGGTTGCTGGTGACGTCGATGTTGAGGGAGCAAAGTTTGCTTTATTACGACCTCGATAAAAAGAGGCAGTACAGAATTTAATGGAATTTACAGATACTGAGACTCTGGAGTATGAATAGGAACTTAACCTTGAGCACATGCAACCACCCAAGTTAAAACAAAGCGAAAACCTAGCTCGAAGAAGAAAGAGAAATGGAGTTAAGACAGAAGGAGCTTGAATGGGAAATGGAACGTCAAAAATATAATTAGTAAGAGAAAAATTAAGAATGGAATATGAATTGAAAATGATGCGCTTGGAAATCGAGTTAGAAAGAGTAAAAAAAAAAACAAACAACAAAAAAAAAAACAATAAAGAACGACCAGTCGGAACATAACAGGCAGTGTTATCGATGCAAGCAATGGGGTCATATTACATGGGATTATCCAAAGGATGACGTGAAACATCGTGGAATTCTTGCAACTTGTATTGTTAAGCCAACGATTGGTGAAAGGCTTATTTCGGAAACAGGAAACATTAATGGACGCGAGATCATGTTTGTGAAGGACACTGGCTCGGATATGAGCTTGATAAGAGGGGATCTCATCGACAAGGGTTGCAAGGTAGAGGGACACAATTTTACATCATGCACGGCAACCAGTCAACCATTTACCGCACAGTTGCCTGTGGTAAATATCGACCTTCCGCATTATAAAGGACCAGCGCAAGTAGGACTTGTCTCAAATTTAGTCGTTTAAGCTCTAAATGGGGATGGATATCCTTAGCAAGAAAGGGGCATTTTGTTGTTAGGAGGTCCAACGTAAAAGGACTTGATGATGGGAGGACCGCAGAGAATACTGGACGATGTGAGGATGTGGATAAGAACGAAGTTCTCAACATCGAGACAGCAGATACTGAATTTGACAGACTTTCGGCAATGAATGCGGACATGTTATTGAGCCTGCAGACTAGGAATATTTCACTGCAAAGTATTAGAGAGATGTCCTTTGTTACTCGTGAGGAGGCAGAGGAGGAGCCAACGGCATTCTTCTGGGAGAATTATATTTTGCAGCGGAAATGTCAATCTGGTAATGGTTCGCGTGGAGAGGAACGAATTGTCATACCAGCAGGATTACGAAAATGGTAATAGAGCTGGCACACTATCGACCCCTTGAAGGTCACATGGGCATGTAGAAAACAAAAGGGAGGATTCTCCAATCGTTCTTTTGACCTGGAATATTGGCAGATGTAAAAAGATACGACGTGTCATAAGCGTCAGATGACAGCAAAACGATCTGCGGGCGAGAGAGCCCCAGTGATGTTGCATGGTTGGCCGAGAAGAGGGCCAACGCTGATTTTAAGAGGCTTGTGTACAGGAGAAAAGGATGTCAGGAAGAAGTCGACTGTGGAGCTTATTGTGAGTATGCATGAGAAGATGGCCGACATCGGAACTCTTCTCGAAGATAAACAGTTGAATCACCAAAGGAAAATCAGGGCATTGTACGATCGTCACACGAAGACAAGAAAATTTAGTCCAGAGGATGATGTCCTTATTCTCTTGCCATCAAGTTCGTCCAAGATGAAGGCACAATGGCAAGGACCTTATCGTGTGGTCCCAAAGGTAAATGATGTTAACTACCAGGCATCTGTGCCCAGTAGGCGCCGGACGGTAACTTATCATGTAAATGTACTGCGTGGATACAAGCTTACTGTGCTGCTGGCGACGCTGGTTACGAGAACGATGGTGTGGACATTGATTTTCCACAAGAGCAGGTGAAGGTGATGCTGGCGTTAAGCTGGGGGTCAACTTGACGAAGGAGAAACGAGAGGATATTAGAAATCATTGCAACGAATTTCAGGATGTTCTAACAACAAGGCCTGGTCGAACAAACATCTTAACTCACAGTATCAAGACGACTTCGGAGACAGCAATTAAACAACGGCCATATAGGATACCTTTCGCGCAAAGCAAAGAGGTCAAAGCAATATTGGATAAAATGCTGGATCAAGGTCTAATTCGGCCCTCAATCAGTCCATGGAGTTCGCCTCCTGTATTAGTTGACAAGAAGATGGAACTCTTCGGTTATGTGTCGATTACCGCAAGCTTAACAATGTCACCTTATTCGACGCGTACCCAGTCCCACGAATGGATGATCTATTTGAGAAGATAGGTTATGGAAGTTACCTGAGTCAGATAGATCTAACTAAGGGTTACTGGCAAGTTCCTGTAGCTGAAGAATCTAGGCAAGAGTCTGCATTTGTGACACCGTTCGGGCTCTATGAATTTAATGTTTCGCCCTTCGGTATGAAAACGGCACCCGCCAGTTTCGTCTGACCCATCGACTTACTGGTATCGGGATTACATAATGTCGCAGCATATTTTGACATCGTTGTGTCAAGCAAAACATGTTTAAAAAATATAGAAGATTTGAGTGCTTTGCTGCAACATATACGGGAAGATGGCCTTACAATAAAGCCGTCAAAGTGCGAATTTGGAGCAGCTGAGATCGAATGCCTCGGGCATATCTTTGGGGGAGGAAAAATTTAGACGACAATAAATTGAAGCAATGCGTGAGTTTCCACTACCCACAACGGAAAAGGGAATACGCTCATTTCTGGGAATGGTTGGATACTACAGAAAGTTCATTAAGAACTTTGCCAAAGTAGCAGTACCATTAACCTCAGTGACACAGAAAGGAAGACCCAATATACTTTTATGAATTGAAGATGCCGTCCGGTCCTTTAAAATGTTGAAGGATGCTCTTATTAAGACCCCAGTCTATGTTGCACTGGATTTCAGCAGGGAATTCATCGTGCAGACGGATGCTAGTGACATAGCAATTGGTGCTGTGCTAAGACAGACAGCGGACGATGAAGAACATGCAGTGGCCTATCTAAGCCGGAAACTTCTTCCGCGAGATCAGAAATATGCAGCTATCGAGAAGGGATGTCTTGCGATCTTGTGGGCGATTGCTTCATTTAGGAATTATCTGTCAGAGACAACATTTGAAATCGTGACTGACCACAATCAATTGACATGGTTAAATCAAATGCAAAGCAGGAATCAGGGTCTACTTAGATTATGTTTGGCACTCCAGCCTTAAAACTTCATTATAAAGCACAGGAGGCGAACAACAAGGGAATGCAGATGGATTATCGCGCATGTAACTGAAGCATGTTTAATAGGAATTAAATGAAAAGAGATACTGGCGTGCTTAGTACACTTCAAAGGCGCTGAGAAACCTACTGGCATAGCTCGAGATTCCTGGATTTTTCGAACTTCATTGTGTTCTGTTTTTGGAATCATAAGGAATTTATGCGGATATAGACGGTAACCAATTTGCTGGATTTCCACTATTCTGGATGGTCACTGATGGAATTTAAGACTCTTTAACTGAATTGAAAAAGTAGTGACCCTAAGCTTCATGCATTTTAGTAGTAACATAAGCTTTTTGCAAGTTTTATCAATTTACTGATGTACCTAGCTAGCAAGTTATTTTTAAAAAATATTGTATCGAAAACATAAAGTTTTCCCTTAAGAAGGGAGGTGTTAACAGTATGATCTCACTCGCAATACCTGTATCAGATTCTAGCTGTTAGTAGTAACAGTTGGCCAGAACATTAATCCCAGCGTTCTGGATATTTGATAACAGAGACTGTCAACGGGTTCGGGTTTGTTGTTTATCTTCCCGTGTGTGTGTGTGTGTGTGTGTGTGTGTGTGTGTGAGAGAGAGAGAGAGAGAGAGAGAGAGAGAGAGAGAGAGAGAGAGAGAGAGAGAGAGAGAGAGATTATGTTGCGATAACAATCTTTCCAAATTCGAGGAATCTTGCTTGTGTGTACGGAAAATTTAGGAATGAAAGTAAATGACAAAACACGATTGCACTCTGTTTCTTATCTTTTCGGGTCATATTTCTACTGCAGGATATTAGTAACGATGATGAAGCCTCGTTTCCTTTTCTAAAAATAGAAATGAAAATAATTACATCTAGCATTTTCCTTCTAGATCTTGATAAAATAACCTTTTCTTGAAATTAGAATAGTAATAACACTCGAGAACTGTAACTAAAAACATCCTTTGATGAGATCCTATACGTTTCTTCATTTATTTATTATAACCTTGGATTCTGTAGACCGATATCCTAACGAAGGTTTTTTTTTCTTCTTTACTAATATAGCCTGTTTTTGCTGAGTTAGGGTACCTGTCTCTGGATTAGGAGACTGCTATTGAAATCGTCTCAGCTGTTGTTTTGCCACATCAATCTGTAGCGTCAGAGGTAATTTGTTTCTTCTGCTCATGCAATTTTGCTTATCGCTGATGTATATCAAGTGCAAAGTGATCGTTATATTAGTGCTGTATACACGCCTTGTTGTTCTAACTCCATCGCAATCACGATGAACATCAATTCTAATAAATGTTTGGACAGTACCTGACGCTGGAGGTGATAAGTAGGTTAATTAGGTGGGTCTAGTTTACGACCGACTTATCTATTAAATGACACCTGCACGAATTATCAGTCTGCCGACTGTATAGCCAATGACACCTGCATGAATTATCAATCTTCCGGTGACCTTTGAAGCTCCATCAGCTAAAGGTCAATGGTTCTGGAACTTTGTCTGTTCCGGTCTTTTCAGTTCTGCTAAATGTACCTCTATGGAGAGTGCCGTGAAGAATCGGAATCGAAAAGACACGTGATTTCATGAATAGAATATAAACATTGCCCTTCTATAAATGCTTTAATAAGCCTATGAATCAATAGCTTTGAATGATGATAATTACAAGACTTGTACTTTATACTTTAAGCTACTTAGAAATACTAAACCAAAGGACAAGTAAGTTGTTGCTGTTAGTTTTGTTGTTCTTGTTGTTGTTATAGGGTTTGATGCTATTTTTCAGCACACGATACATGACGGCCAGTATAACTGGTGGAGGACGAACCCCGGGAAAACCCCGGGAAGAAGCACCGATCCACGGGAAGCTACAAGCTTTCTCACGGCCCACACTGGCCGAGCCAGAAACTCGAACCCACAGACAGGCAGGTGAGATGGCAGTTATCCGTAATGGAGAGAGGTTTGGATTACGCGGCACCTCGGGTCCCCCTGTCACTTTTGTATGCATTGCATATGAATCACCATTTTAAATGAAATAACTTTGAAAATAGTTTTTTTCTTCCCGATTATAGACATTTTTATCTGCTCTGAAGAGTCGTAAGTATTTCCATAGACTGTTGTTAGGGGTCGTCCTCCTGTTACATGGCGCTTTTGTTTGGTTATCATTATCTAGGAGATGATTGACCAGTGTTATTGCCCGGATCGAGTAAATAATAAAATAAAATACGAAACTAATACAATTAAATAGAAGAACACGAGCCCACGTATGTAAAATATAATAATTTATCAATTACATAAACAAAATGAAATTCAACATGACATTGAATGACACTTTGTCTTAGAAATAAAATTACAAAATTTATAAGAAAAACAACTAGCTGTTCTGTGATACCTAAAAAACAAATTTCATCACAGAATCGAGTGAATGATCGAACTCATTTGTACAGCACACCAGCATAACCTGGTTGCTTCCGGTCCTTCCAAAGTTAATGTTGGTAACAGGTCTGCGTTTCCGTATTCCTTTTCTTCTTCTCTCTATCTCTCCAGCCTCTTCGAGTCATCAACCGTAACTTGGTTGTCAGTTCTCCTTTCCCACTGTGTGGTGCACATACGGCGCTATTTTTCCCATTGTGCTTTCCGAGACTCGCTTTCTTTTCTATGAAGCCGAAACTCTTTTGTCCTTTAAGCTCCGTGTCCCTCAACTTCCAGACACCCGTCCCCTGAACAATTCATAACAGGAGAACACTTCCTACTCCCCCAGAGTCAAGATTTCCCCTGTCGCAGAAAAGCTTGGATTTCTCAAGGGAAATTGTTTAAAATATTGAATTTCGTCTGGGAAACACACCCTCATTTAGCTTAGCCATTTAGGGTTCATCTAGCAGCCAAACATTTAAAACGCCTATCGAAGTTAGAATAATTTCTCTACTCCTCCTTCAGTAATAACTATTTCTGGAAACTCATTTTATGACACTTATTTCCAAAATGGCATACATTTTCTCTGGATTATCTCCACTTTTACATTTTTCTCTACTTAACCCAAAGTTAACATGGCCTCTATCTGTCATCCCATTATCCCAGCTGGTTCTAATTAAACATAGCTCATGACCCCCAAATAAAGAATGTTAAAACATCAACGGCTAGCGATTTATCGCGGGCCTAGCACATAGTCAAAGTTAGCTGTTGCGTGTCACGCTGACCGCGACAAGATTGACTTCAGTTATCGTGCATTAATATTTTTCTTCAAAATTCACTATGTTATAACTGTACTCAGTGAAATACCCACACTTTGCACATACGAAATTATTAGTTGGATACATTATGTGAAGTTAACTTCGTCACAAGAAGCGCACACTGACGATGTCATAAAAATGTCACAATCACGTGCATACACATATTAGAAGAGTTATCTATCTTAGGTGATAGCGGAAGCTGTTATCTCTTGAGGTGCATTATGTCTACCAATATGGTCGCGCTGAAACTCCTGTTTGACAAGTCTTGTCATTCCGAATTAAATCTCAAAATGGCCCGGACAAAGCAGAGTGGATAGAATCAACAGAAAGAACTAATGGAATAATCCATACAAAGTATTCTGAGAAGAAAACTACAAAACAAATATTACAGAAAAAATACAGATTTCTACAAGAAAATGATCAGTGAAATCGACTCACGAGAGAAACGAGGTGCACGGGAGAAAATGGCTGTCCACAAAACCAACAAGGAAATTAGACAAATAGAGAAATTTCTTAAGACGAGAAGAATAGAGACAACTGAAGGATCATATCTAGAATGCTAACACAGAGAAGGGACGCAGGAATTGGATACGTCAAAGATGCTAAGAGAAAAAGTACCAGGAAAAGCATATGTTATGATAGCACTCAAGGTTTTAAACCCAGACTATATAAAACAAATTTACTCTATCAACCCGAATGGATACAAAGGATACATATTGAGACCAAGAGGGACACAGCCGATATTACCGTATGGGGAAATGACTATTAAAGGACAACCAGTTACAGTAAAAGAACCAACACCACACTTGCGGAAAATTAAGAAACAAACTGGAGAGCTACATCTATCCGACATCCCACTTGAAATACCATTGCAAACAACAGTAGAAAAGTTAGAAGAAAAGTTCAACATTAAGGTTATATCATCAAAACTAGCAACTATTCCCTTAACCAAAATATACAATGTAATAAGAATTTTTGAAATTGAAAAGAGCAAAATGAGAGACGTGAAAAGAACATTCTATCTATTTGGATTTCTAACTAAATCATGGTATAAGGGGTGTATATATCATAGAAATATGCAGTAGATGTGGACAGAAAGGACATACTCCACATAATGTCCTAAAAACACAGAGAACCCAGCAGAGACCAGAGTGTTGACGACAGAACAACAGCAACAGCGACAACATTCAAAACAACAATCCAGAGAAATACATCAAGTGGAAACATCAAAAACAACTTATAGGACCAAGCAAAATCAACAAACACAACAGGAAGAAACACATCAGAAACAAACAGAAGTACAATAGAATAAACAACAATGAGTTACTCGACAACAATAACAAAAGGACAAATTCAAAACACAAACAACTATGTACAAGAAGCAACTCCAACAGAAACAATAACAAACAAAGATGATCTAAACAAAGCATCATCAATAGCAACAACAACAAGAGTGGAGTCTAACGCAGCATCAAAAACGACAATACAGACAGTACCAGAAATAAGAAAAGAATTAAGGCCAATACCAAGAAAGACCAAAGCAAATGCGATGGTATCAATGCCGTTAGAAGGAAGTAATCAAGAGACAAAGACATCACTACAAAGGGAAAGGGAAACACTAGGAACACAACATTATAAACAACAACAGGATCAAAGACAGGGTTTAGACATAACTTTAACAACAAAAACAGGAAGAAAAAAACAACAACAACACAACAAAGTAATCTGACAGTAGAAACAGTAGAAGAACAAGACAAAGATAAAAAGAGATAGAAGGAGATCTGAGAGGAGGAAAAAGAAAGAGAAGGAAGAAAAAGATTGTGGAATGATGGAATCATATTTTCTTGAGGTGGATGAATACCTAGAGCAATTAGAAAATATTGAATATATAGATAAATAAATAAATAAATAAAACCATAAGATTAATACAATCAAAAATGTAAAAAAAAAATTAAAAAAAAAAACAACAAACAAACAAAATAGCACAAATGATAACACAACACCATTAGGCAATCATACAATTGGGCAGGGGGGCCTCCCTAACGGGTCTGAAAAGATCAACAGGGAGAGTACCCTCTAAAAAAAAAAAAAAAAAAAAAAAAAAAATAA
>JAECUM010016123.1:0-34319 GCA_016617855.1 Megalonaias nervosa
TTTGTTGTTGTTTTATTGAGTCCTCCTATCAAACTGCATAGCAACCAGAGCATATTATGTGACAGCAGATCAGGGCCTTTGTTGTTGTTTTATTGAGTACTCCTATCAAACTGCATAGCAACCAGAGCATATTATGTGACAGCAGATCAGGGTCTTTGTTGTTGTTTTATTGAGTCCTCCTATCAAACTGCATAGCAACCAGAGCATATTATGTGACAGCAGATCAGGGCCTTTGTTGTTGTTTTATTGAGTACTCCTATCAAACTGCATAGCAACCAGAGCATATTATGTGACAGCAGATCAGGGTCTTTGTTGTTGTTTTATTGAGTCCTCCTATCAAACTGCATAGCAACCAGAGCATATTATGTGACAGCAGATCAGGGCCTTTGTTGTTGTTTTATTGAGTCCTCCTATCAAACTGCATAGCAACCAGAGCATATTATGTGACAGCAGATCAGGGTCTTTGTTGTTGTTTTATTGAGTCCTCCTATCAAACTGCATGGCAACCAGAGCATATTATGTGACAGCAGATCAGGGTCTTTTTAGTTTCACAGTTGGATCCAGTTTATATTGGAGTATATATGGCATGTGACTGTAGAGTCTTAGTAGATCTAATATGCCAGTACCTATTATAGCAACAACCTGCATATAAGGACCATCTCTCTATAGACCAGGTTTTGTGGATTTACACAGAAACCAACATAAACTTTTGGATATAACAACCACCTACTCATAAAAACCACTTTGCCATGGTAATCTGATCTACTTTGTTTCAAGGTAGATTTTTCCCTCCAGGTATACATCTTTAAAGTCTTGATTGGAATTTCTCCAGGGGTCAGTTAATTCCGATTCATTTTTGAGGTCTTTAATTACTGCTCTGTGTTTGTCATGTAAAATATTATAAGTATCCAAATCAAGTCTTGAGTAGTATTCAAGTCCTTACATATTATTATTGGCGAGTTCTCAAAAACTAAAATTTCTTCCTTTAGATTTCTAAAAAAGCCAGGGTTATCATTATTATACCTATATAAATTTACAAGGATTATTTTATTTCCATTGATTGTAATATCTAACATAATAAATCTCTCTTGATTGTCACCTCTTTCTCTATGGATTGCAAGTTTAAAGGTATTTATAGAGAATACTGAACGTCAGCACCGTTACTAGAACAGTGATTAGAAGTACGTTTCAGGAGCTGAATATTTTTCATCATTCTCCGTACGAGTTTCTTGCAAGTATACTGTAGATACATTCTTTTGTTTTTTTATCCTATGAAAACTCTCCCATCATTTAAAGACTGAACCTTGCATGCCTTTAACGTTCAGAGGTAAAAAATTGTGGTTATTATCCATTATACACATTCTTATACAGGAAGAAATAAAGTACTTGTGACCTCAGATTTTCCAATGCATGGCAATCACACAAAATATAAAACCATCCATGGTGTAGCAATACATGATATAGATCTGGATGCTGTTAACATTGATACAGTGGACAATAAACAACAGGTGAAATAAATCCATCTGAGATAACTCTTATGTACCTCCGACAGATCTTTCCAGACTAAATCTGTTCAGTGAACCAATTGGCATAGAAAATAAATGCTAAAATTACAAATGAGTAAGTGAAAGAAGGATAAAAGGAAGAAAAGTATGAATGGGAGTTTATATGTTGGTGAATGAGTGAATGAATGAGCTAGGAAGGACTGAAAATTGATCGTGGATAAGTAGTGTTGAAAAAGATGAGCAAATGGCTGAGCAAATGAATTTGTATATGAGTGAAAGATGATTCATGAATTAGTGAATGAATTAAGGAAAATATGACACAATTGACGAGTAAATAATGAATCTGTGACAATGGACGAGTGAATAATGAATCTCTGACACAATGGATGAGTAAATAATGAATCGGTGACAATGGACAAGTGAATAATGAATCTGTGACACAATGGACAAGTGAGTAATGAATCTGTGACATAATGGATGAGTGAATAATGAATCTATGACACAATGGATGAGTGAATAATGAATCTATGACACAATGGATGAGTGAATAATGAATCTATGCATTAATGACAGAGCTAATGAGGAAATGATTGAATTGCACAAAAGAATGAATTAACCAATGAAGAAATACATAGACCCCACTCGCCCCAAAGTAAAAAAATATTCCCACAGAACAAGTAACATAATCAAAAATTTGAGTAGAAAATGGAAACAACCTTCACTTGTGGGTAGGAAGAACCCTAATGATTTGGGGGGTAAAAAGGTCAAAGTTCAAGGTCACTTTGACATGAAGAAATGCGACTTACGCACAATAACCAGATTCTCAGCTTTCCACAGTTACCAAACTTTGTGGGTGACTTGCACTTAGGGTAAGGAATAACATAAATACACAAGTTCTCAATCTTGTACAGATTCCTTTCTTTGTGGATGTTTTGCACTTGGAGTGAGGAAGAACCCTATAAATTTAGGGTCAAAAGGTCAAAGTCATTGTGGCTGAAAGAAGAAAAACTGTTTCTTAACAATAACGTTACTATATTACATTCCTTGATTTGGGTGTCAAAGGTCAAGGTCACTGTTACTGAAAAAATGTCATTGGCACACACATTTCCATGATCAACCATGTATATTCATCAAAGTCATTGAATGGCTAACACAGTGGGCAAGAAAGAAGATATATTGATTTGGAGTCACAAGGTCAAGAAAAATAGTTTTGCATAATGACTTTAGTTCTAATCCATATTTACTGAAATTTGTGGAGGGCTTTCACTTAAAAATGTGGACTAGGCCTGTTGATTTTGCAGTCAAACAATCAGTGGTCAGGGTTATTGTGTCTCAAAGAAAAATGGGTTTTGCAGAGTAACATTTGTTCTAGACATTTGTTAAGTTCCTTGACCATAATGGTGGCTAGCTTAATAAAGAAACCTTTAGATTATGAGGTCTCAGAGTTAAGAGGTCATGATCATGTTTGTTATAATTACAAAATTATGTTCTCTGTAACATGAAGTTTAGTGTGTTATGTGCCTAGGGCACATAAACACAGGGCAGGCATGTAATGTGCCAATTACACAACTTTTATTCAATATTTTGAAAGATTAGTTCTTTTTTCACAGTTGGTAAAAAATGCAGATTGTGTACAGATTTTAATGCTTGAATGTACATTTATTGCAGGCCCGCCTTGCTTACAGTAAGGGTATGGAGGAGGCTGGAGTTACAGATCCAAACTCTTTGGATAAAAACTACTGGATACAGCGTGTAGGAGAGGTGAGTGTGCCATGTATGTGATTCAAACAATGTATCAGTATATTAGGAATGCTTTTTAATGGTCATTGAATGTCTTTACTTGTGTCAGCACATAGTGTCACATGTATTTAATGGTGGTGAAAGCAGTGAAATCCACAGTAATGAGTTGCGTACAGTAGTTGTGTTGTTGTGTTTGGAAATTATTTACAACAAATCATGTTACTCACAGAGATGCAACAAGTTTACAGTTATTGCAATGTAATCTGCATATCCAATGAAGCCAAATTGACAGATTTGTTTTAGGGCACAAATAAGGCGTTTTAGAGCAAAAATACTCACACATCTTTCACACAGCTGTCCCAAAGTTTATCCATTGACTTATTCTTTTTCTTTTTTCATAAAATACCATTTTTTGTCCCTAGGGGAATGGGGATACTAGGATTGATCACTTTTCATACTGTGGGTTGATGTCCTTACTCTGCTTTGCAATCTTGCATGTCAAACAGAAAAACCTGTCTTGAGAGACCACTGCTATAAGAGACCACCTGTTCTGAGAGACCAGAATCTCCATGCACAGTTTTAATGATTATTTTTTTTGTTTTTATCTGTTATAAGAGGCTACGTGTTTTGAGAGACTAGATTCTCCATGCACAAATTTATTGAATATCTTTATGTTATGACTGTTATGAGAGACCACCTGTCTTGAGAGACTAGTACTTTTTGGCAGAAGGGGTGGTCTTTCAAAACAGGTTCTACTGTACTTTCAAAAAAACCAAGAGAGTTGATATCATTATTGTGAACATGGCTGAATTTTTTTAATTATAGCTTAGCATTTGGAGTTGTTGCTCATTCTGAATCCATCAGAGGATACTTTTTATTTGCTGCTTTTTACAGTATTTTAATTCAGAATCAATGCATGCATGGAGTGACATGTTTTTGACTAAATTCCATCTCTAAAAATTTGAAATAACATTTGCTCACAACAAATATATGAAGAAGTGCTCTGTCATGAATATGTAAAATTAGACAAATGTCCTCATTTTTAATAAAATTAATTCTGTTTATTTTTCATTTCTCTTCAGCGCTACCATCCAGTTAATTAGGTAGTTTAGGTTAGTGTTGATCAGTTATTTGTGGCACCTAATTTGTTAATTTGAATGCTTATGTTGCTTTTTAATTATTTAGTAGTTATAGAACTAACGAAGCTTAAATATATGTACTTAAGAGGTTATTATCCAATTGTAAGTCAAGTTTTATTATAGAGATTATGATATATCAAAGATTAACAAAATATATATAGGACTTTATTATTATTTGCCATCAATAGCAGTCAAAATGTGAAGTTCCAGTCAAATCTCCAGTCATTCACTTATTTTTTTTTATTTCTTGCAAACTGCAGATTTTTTCATTTCTTTATCATTCACAATTTTTCTGACCAATTAATTGACCAGTTTTTAGACGAGCGATTAAGTCAGATTGATTTATAAAAGCAGATACAGATTGTTATTGGTATTATTATTATTATTATTATTATTTGTTTTGTTATTTTTGTTGTGCTTATTCTTGTTATTATTATTGCATCTTTACTAGGAGCAAACAGAATTTAAGCTGGATCAATAAAAGCAGTGTTTGACATCATGACAATGAACAGTAAATTTTTAAAAAAGGGACAATACAACATCAGCTGCTTATCTTTCGATATATACCTAATATATACGCTTGGCGCTCAGCATTAAGAGGTTAGTGTTAGGACTGGTCGGCCTGGTGTCAGGATAATGTGACTGGGTGGGACATCATGCTACATGTCTGCGGCATGATGCCCCAGTGCTAGACATCACTATAAACTGCCACACTGCAGACATCGTAGCGATATGACTGAAAAATTGTTAAGCTACGTTAAAATTCATAATCACATCACATCCTAATATATACATAATTTACATTTTTTTACTAACAATCAGACTAAGCAGTGTTTTTCATAGGGTTTTTGTTTCCTACTAAAGTTTCTACATCCCCCCAGTGTACAAGTCTTCAGTTTATTGCAACTTCAAAACTACATGTATCATTTTCTTCCCTGAAGAGCATTCACCTTAGTAACACATGTATACAAAACCATAAACATTACTAGCTTTTCAGAAAAAAAATTAAGGATGTCACTTTTTGAATCATATACTAATGAATTTCAGGCTTTAAATGGTTTTTATTGGATCCTTGGGAAAGTTCGTATTGATTTCATTGGTTTTTTTAAACCGTTTGAGGATGGTAAGTGTGTGAATAACAATAATAATTTCTTGTGTTACCATGAGATTTGCATTAATGTTACTAAACCATAATTACTGATTTATATGAATTACAACCATAACCATAATTTAGAGAGTGATGTTACTTAAATTTTTGTTCAGATGGTTTGGATGATTTTGACTTGTTTGATACCTGTAACTGTTTACACAGCTACCAGGTACTTGTGTCAAAGCATAGGGGCAAAGAAATTTAGTTCATTCATAATAGTGCTATCTGAAATTTCTTTAATATGTGAAAGGTAGGTTAATGTCCACATTATAAACAATCATTATTAATAATCAGAACTTCTGTCCTCCATTCATATATTAGTTAGGGAGTGAAAAATAAAACAAACTCCTGCAAATTGTATCCTGCATCCACTTGTCACCCTAAAAATACAGTACAATGGCAAGCACAAAGGTATCGGAACTGCAACAGCAAGCCAGGTGACAAACTTTCAGCCTTGTTGCTGTTAATTTACACTCACACCAAGCCAATAATAGCAGTGGTCAGCAGGTCATTGCTGTAATGTGTTAACACTTGACTAGTGGATGGAGTTGGATATCCATCAATTTTGGCAGGGTCAGCTGGAGCTAGTTAGATTAAGTGCTGCATTTGAACCAAGGACTTTTAATCCAGTGCCAGTAATATTGATGCCTCTGGCATGTTAACAGAGGTAAACAATACCTCATATCAGTATTTCTACAAAAGTCACTATTTATTTACAACTTAAATGCACCATTACCACATATATAAGCTGCAAATCAGCAGGATGCTTCATTTGTCATCACATATATAAGCTGCAAATCAGCAGGATGCTTCATTTGTCATCACATACATGTATATAAGCTGCAAATCAGCAGGATTGTTCATGTCATTACATATATAAGCTGCAAATCAGTAGGATTCTTCACTTGTCATCATATAAGCTGCAGATCAGCAGGATTCATCACTTTATCATATATATAAGCTGCAAATCAGCAGCATTCTTCACATTTCATCACATATATAAGCTGCAAATCAGCAGGATTCTTCACTTGTCACCACATGGACATATGGATTTTTATGTCATTGCTTTATAATGAATATATTCACATAACTTTTTTCAAATAAAGAAGCTGACATCAGACAATATAAGACTTTGTAAATATAACTGTGTCTGATTTTAGCAAAAGCTGAAACAAAATGCCCGTCGCAAATGTTGTTGGCTACCAATTGCAGGTAATGAAGAGCCGATAAAGCTGCCAGAGCTACCTTACACCCACCCATTTCCAAATAGAAAATTCTTTATACATCTTAAAGTATTATATAACTCAGCATGCAAAATCTGTAATGAAAACTTCACAAACGAACTTTATTTATAACATCCAACTTTTCATATAGATCAGATCACCAAGATGAGGTGGCATTTCATCACTCATGCATAGGTCACATATACCTGACTTGTTGTACATTGATTCTCAACTGTGAATCAACTAGAGTTCATACACTATTATTGAATCACATTCTTGTCACATATATTGACTTCACCTGTGAGACATGAGCTTTCTTTGTATGTGAACTCATTTAAGGAACTTAATGATGATGTACTGTCTTAGAAACTCTTGTTAGGGGAATGTGGTTTATATAATAAATTTTAATCCTTTATGTTAAAGATTTTATATTTGTTTAACCTTTGTATTTTATATACATTTCACCTTTTATCTTGTAATACCACGTGTTTACCTTTATTTGGAAAGGTTTATCATCCTCAAAATTTTGTTGTTCTTCATATTTACATTGGTACTATAATACTTTTAATTGGTTCAATGTAGCCATCATTGTGCTAAGGTTCTGTTAAATGGTAATACATGCATACATACATACATACATACGTACATACATACATACATATATACATACATACACACAGACATATCCCAGATAGTTGCAGAAAAAAAAATGCCAGGATTTGTACATGATTTTGTGCCAACTTTACACATTTACCTCATGTTAGTATGATTTTTAGGTTAATTTAGTTATCATGTATCATTTCAAATTAAGTGAAGTATATTTTCTTAAGTATGTTTTAGCCCATTGTGACTCTGTAACCATTCTACAAAAGTTGCATTAAGATCTTTTGTCATTTTCATGGTTTTCATTAAGTTGCATTTATATTCCTGTCTTTACTTATTTTGTCATTTTGTTTCTTCCAGCTTTCGATACAACTCCAGCAGAGTAGTGAGTACTGGTCAGACAAAGTTCGTGAACTTTCGCAACAGCTAGGCAAGGCTCAGGCTTTAGCAGTACACTCTCCTGCAAGACCACGATAGTGACTTGTATTCCTTATTTATAGGTTTATATAATTCTAAATTTGGTGATGCCCACATAGGTTTATACAAATTAATTTTTGTACAATGACTCATTCCATGCTATATTTATTTTTATTTCTAGAGTTTGTACTTTTGACAAGCTCCTAATGCCGTCCATGAACAATCATTATCACAGAAATCAATAGCAAATTGTGCTGGAAGAAAGCCATTTCAAGCAGTATTTTTTATCATACATTTTATATTGTATGAGAAATGTATGTGTGCTAATACCCTCAAGTTTAAAAAATACTGCCATTATTGTGCATATCTATTTAAGTGTGCATCTGCACAGGTAATCTTCATATTTATTTATTTGGGTACCGCATTATATCTAGAATTGCATTCTAATGAAGTGTGTTACAATAAGGGAAAGCTGTAATTATTTGTTCATCATTGAGTAAGATTGTGTCAGCCTAAGGAATTAATGATGCCAATTTGCAGATAAGTTGTCCCCTAAAAAAACAACTCTTGCATGAAATTTCCATGTGTTAAACCCAGGCATACACTTGACTGCTAAGTGCGTATAATACCCACATGTGTTAAACCCAGGCATACACTTGACTGCTAAGTGCATATAATACCCACACGTGTTAAACCCAAGCATACACTTGACTGCTAAGTGCATATAATACCCACACATGTTAAACCCAGGCATACACTTGACTGCTAAGTGCATATAATACCCACACGTGTTAAACCCAGGCATACACTAGACTGCTAAGTGCATATAATACCCACAGCAGATCATTATCAAGGTTGTTCAATGTACTTCTAATTTCAAGAGAACACAGATTGGTCAGTTCCTTATTCTGCATCAGATCTTGGTCTACATTGTTATGCATGGGGTAAATACAGCAGAATCCAATGAATATTGCATATTCATTGGTGACTCTCTGTAAAAACACACAGTATAACACAGGGATCCCATTTACTGGCATCTTCGCTAGCCAAGGTTCTGATATAATAACGTCATCTACACCTTGGCATATTGAGCTTTAGGTCTGCAAATTTCATTGGATGTGACAGCAGGTCACTGCATCTAATCAAAATTAAGTTGTTCAAATTGAACACTGTTCTACATGATCAAGACATGAGGAAGACACAGCTTGAATGGACTGATAAATAAGCATTTTCCTCTGCCAGTTTGTGTTTGTACAAATTCCTTTTCATTCAAATACACCTGTAATGGCTTCCCTCTGGTACATAGTCATACTTTCGACGTGAAACTTACAAACTATCCTTTTTTTGTCAATGGCCTCTACCATTTTCAGCTGATGTACAATGCACCGCTGTTACATACTGTTGGTTATTTGGCATTACATACTAAAGGAAGGCGACTCATAAAATTCAACTGATGTTGCTAGGACAAAGCACTAAAATATCAGTTCGATCCGCCAAGGTGTAGATAGGGTTATCATATCGGAACCTTGGCTAGTGAGGATGATTTACTGGTTGAATTGCATTTTTGCAAGTACTTCATTATAACACAACCTTGCCTATAACATAGTACATGTTTTTGGCTCTTCTAATCAGTGTTATAGTGAGGGAACATTGTAATATAATCGTGAATGATGATAATGAATAACTACCGTATATACTCGCTTATAAGTCCAGCTTTAAACAACATAGATTATGATCTGCCAAAGCATAAAGCACCTACAGATCAGGGTCTGTGTTGTTTATCCTACTGATTACTCCTAACAACTGCACAGACCCAGATCTGCCAGTGCACAATGCAACAGCAGATCTGGGTCTGTCAGTTTGTAGTTTGACTTGTCTTATAAGCAAGTTTATACAGCATGAAATATAAGAACATGAAAATTTGACATTTTTTAATCCACCTCATGGTCTCTAACAAACTTCCAGGCCTAACTACTTGGGAAATGCATTGAATTACACGCCAATTGTTTACAGTCAAGAAATTTTTTTTCGTAACACATTTTGCTAACTAGCAGATTGCAAAGGCAAATAATGCACACTGTATGAGAACTAAATAAATACTGTATTAGAACTAAATAACATACTTTATGAGAATTAAATAACATGCTGTATGTAATTAAGTTGTGGGGAGAGAATGCACATTTGTCACGATCTCCTTTATTTTTATTACAATAATGGCAAGGAGGCCAATTCTATGTCATTACAGTGGGAAAAAAACCATTGCCAGTTATTTGAAATTGTAATCTTTCTTTTTCTCAGATGTGTATATCTTATTGTTTTGCATATATATATAACATGTTGAAAGTCTAAAGACTAGCAAAGTGTAAGATGTATGCTTTAGAAACATATCTAATGTAATTTATAGTCTGGAGTTAGCTAGGATTTGAAGGTAGATGTTAGAGAATAGTTCAGCCACAAGGTCATCATGGCAATTTAGCTGTGACTTTGGTTGGCATGGAGACGCAAGATGTATAGTATTATGTAGGCAGGTATTTATTCTGTCTTCATTTAGTACATGTGGTTTTCGCATTTTTTTAAATCAAAGGCTGTGATCCTGTTAGCATGTATTTGTGATATTATGGTAGCAATATGTACTTTACTGGGACTTGATTAAAAGATGCTGTCAGTATTTTGGAATTTTATAGCATTAGTATTTTAATTATAATTAAATTTTCATAACATATTCCTGGCATTTATAGGAGTACCAGAGATATCTCTTTTTCTAATTTTTAAAAATGAAAGCATAGATCCACTTTTTGAAAACAAAAGTGACAGTCCATTATATACAAAACCACAGATAATACCTTGAAACAAGTCTAGGACTAGAGGTCATGGAAGCACTGACTCTCTCTCTCTCTCTCTCTCTCTCTCTCTCTCTCTCTCTCTCTCTCTCTCTCTGTTTCAACAGAGTTCTGGTTTCCCTTTTTTGCTTCTCTGGATTTTTAAACTCAAATCTTAATTTATTTAAATTACACATTTCCAAATGCTTCCTGATAGAAATGCTAGATGGAAACAAAATCTGAACTTCAGCATTATGTTGTGCATGATTGCCATCATGGACCAAGTAATTTAAGCTTAAAAATCTATCTTATTGAGAAATATCTTCATCTTTGGTACTGTTCGTTTTAGGATTAAATTTCTAGACATGAATTCTCAGCTGTACTCATTTTGATGGTGGTAAAAATGTAATGGAATTATCAACTTTTATGTATAAACAATGTGAAGTGAAGATTTAACTTGTGCACCTCAGAGACTCAGACCAAAGAAACAGGTACAAATTGACTTTCCCATCAAGTAAAATTACAAGAACTTAATATAAACTGTACCTAAAAAGAAAGTGCATGTAAACTTCATTTTATACAGTCAACTGCAATTTAGATGACCCAGTATTTATTACAACAGATTTAACATGATCCAAAAAGATCTTTTATTTTAGGTAATAATTGCTTCTCTTACAAGTCAGTGTACCTGAGTTAACTACAAGCATGTTTCCTATACTGAACGATTTTGTGTCCGATACAAATGCCACATTCATGTACATGATTTACATATGAGGTCATGTGGAAGTTTTAGTCTACAAATATCAAAGAATGGTATGGAAACACGAGGTTCAATTGTTCCTGAAATATACATGGACAGTTATTCCAAAACAAAGATAAAATAAGTGAGTGCAAATCCCATCATGGAGAGGAAGTTCAGGTTTTTCTTCCTCATTTTAACTGACCATCATAAAATAGTGAAGATTATTTATACAACAATTAGATATCCTTATTACAATGATTCAGATCAAGAAATTTTGAACATATACCTTTTTAGTGTATTTCCAATACTGAATAATGTATGAATCAAATCACTTTTTTATTCATTGTTCAAATTTTATTTAGGCCGGCATTATCGGTAATTCAACCAGATGCATTGTGTAATGTGTGGTAAACCCATTTCTCATAAACTTTGGCTTTTTCCTAGCAATGTCACATTTCAGTATAAAAAACATCCATTCTTCAAAAATAAGAATTAACAAGAAAAAAAACTGCTTTAGTATTGGTCCTCTGAAGTAGATTTGAAAATAGAGCACTTAATCCATTTTTTAATCCGTCCACTACCTATCAAGTCTTGTGCCTCTGAATATATTTATTATTAGCTCACTGATATGACATATAAAAATCTGTGTAATTTAATGTGATATTTTAACTTGCTACACTATTGTATTTACCTTTCTTGTGAAGTAAGTGATGGAATGTCAAAACTTATTTGGTTTTTCAAATCATAGTATTGGATGTATTTGAATTTGTAACTCTTCAGACTGGTTGCTGTATTTTCTAACTGTCTCATATGGATAGATTGATAGAGATGTTGGAATAAAAAAAATGCCTCTGATCAGTTTTGTACAAGTGTACTTGATAAAAAAATAAATTACTGGACTTCTGCGTTCATATGTGCAGGAGGTATTGAAAGCAGTCTCTTTGTTTTTTGGGTTTTTTTTTTTATCTCACCTGGCCTTGTGACCAAGTGAGCTTATGGTATGGTGCTTCATCTGTCACCACTTCAGTAGTTTCATCTTAAAAACCACTCAGTAGAATTCAACCAAATTTCACATGTGGAATCTTGGTGTGAGTCCATTTCAGGTTTAAACAAATAATGACGATCCACCACTACATATGGCTGCATTACTAAACACTGAAAAACTGTAAATGACTTCTTGTTAAAAAAAACACCACTCAACATAATTTGACTAAATTTGACATCATGGCATAGAGGGGTTTCAATTTTGTACCAGTGATGCACATATACCATCAAATATGGCCACCATTATTAAAAATAGTTGTTGTTTTGGTTTTAATGCCATTTCTCAGTGCAAAGTAGGCTATACATGGTGGCCAGTTTTACCTGGGAAAACTCCACTGACCCACAGGGTTGCTACTGGCAAGCTTTCTCACCTACCCACATTGGCTGAGCCTGAGACTCGAACCCACACAGACATAGAAAATCAGGCAGTGATCAGTAATGTGAGTACTTTTGACCACTCAGACATCCAGGGTCCCATTATAAATAGTAAAACCTTTAATCAACTTTTGTCTCAAAAGCAGCTTGATCTCTGGCTCACTTGACCTGTTTTAGTAAATCTGGACACAAGTCTTTTGAGTTCATTAATTTCTTCAGTGTTTATATGCTATGAAGAGGAGGGTTATTTTATGTGATATGCCTCTATGCCTCTTTGCCTCTATGCCTCTATGCCTCTTTGCAGACAGCCACTCTTCAGTTCAGGAAACCAGTTTAAGTCTGCTCAGGTACTGGATAGTAGGTCAGAAATAGACCCTTCAAGTCACTTGCAAGTTATATGAACATATAGAATTCACCTAGAATGAGGATAACTTTGTTAGAGTGGGACACTTTAGTAATATTTTTAATAAAAATGAAAGACACTTTTGCACAATACAGCAAGAAGAAAATAATTAAAAAATTTAAATGCTGCTTTTTGAGAGTTTGTCACTCACTCCACAATAAAAATGATAAATAAGAATTTTATATGGAATTTGTCTTACAAACTAAATGAATTGTCCAGGTCACATTTTTCATTTATGATTTGTCATTTATCTTGATCTGAAATTCAAATATATACAATGGACCTGAAAATTCAACATTATACCTAGGGATCAAAATAAGAATGTTAACTTTTCCAGGCTGTCCACAGCATCAGAAAAGAGGTGTATTCAATAAATTTCAGAGTTTAAACTCAGTGATTGGGGAATTTTGAGACAAACTCAAGACCAACAATTTTATAACCTTATGAATCATACCTAAATGTTACGAGCATTCTGAGCATTTTTTTGTGGTCAGATTTATGAGTGTTGGAGGATTACAACATAATTTATCAGTTGTTACTTTAGGTAAATTTAAAAGAACTTTAGAGACAAACCGTTGGTCTCAGATTTTGGATTTTTAATCTTAGTGTTCCTCTGCTTCAGTACCAAAAAAAACTTTCTATGGACTGCAAATTTTCATCAAGTTTATGACTACTATAAGCATGAATTTAAAAGTATTATGAACATGGTTCTTACAGTGGAAACAATCGGACCCATTTCTCTATCCATGAACTTACTATAGTACCGATGAAAACATAATTTTTCAAAAAACTGCAAATGTTGCTACCCACAAAATAACTGAATTCACAATCAAGTCTATTCTTATTTGTTTTGATGGTCACCTAGATTTTTTAAAGCTGTATTTCCTATAAAAATTAATATTAAACTTGAATGAGATTTGTATTCAGTATAGTTTTTAACCAGTCTTTAACACCATTATTCTGCATATGAAAGGCTATACATGGCACCCAGCATATTTTGGTGAAGGATGAACCCAAAGAAGACCCATGGGGAGATACTTGCAAGCATTATCACAAACTCATCTAGGTCTAGTCGAGACTTGAACTCATGAGGACGGGTGAGATACTGTGACTGATCTGAAAAGGTGAGTGCCATACACCACTCAGCCACCCAGGTTCCCTGCAATTAAACAAACCTAATGCATAGTGCACTACATATAAAGTAGAACTACATTATTCACTCAGAAACCAAATTTCATTGCACCTTTTCACATCAGAGTTTGTCATCACAGTGAAACAGCAAACTTCAATGCTGCAAATACTGTAAAATACTGCATTCCCAAATTACCAACCTGGTTATTACCACCCTCACCCTCACCAAAAATAGCAGTAGATCTTTGCCAATTTATGTAGTCCTCAAGAAATCATGTGTTTTTTTAGAAAGT
The DNA here is from genome assembly GCA_016617855.1 of Megalonaias nervosa. NCBI lineage: Eukaryota > Metazoa > Mollusca > Bivalvia > Unionida > Unionidae > Megalonaias > Megalonaias nervosa. The sequence goes on from JAECUM010016123.1 coordinate 14,585, forward strand.
CAATGAAATCAGAGCCTTCAGTCATGACCATAAATCCGTATATACCAATTATAGTTCTAATGATTGAGACAGGGTTGGAGCTGCTCTTCCAACACTCCTGGCACCATCTTCAGATGGCTGCTGAATAAAGACTCCATATTTACCACAGAAATAACAGCCATGCTCAGATATTCTAAATTAATTAAAACATCTATAAAAAAAAAAATTCATCCGTTCTTCACGGAAAGTTTTGCAAAACCTTAAATTTGATAATCCATCAAGAAACATGAGCTGCTCATACAATCTGGAAAAAGCATTGTGTGCTCTTCGCTGCCAACTTACATTAGTATTAATGGTAAGCATTTCTAAAAGGAAGAATTTTCATATAATGACTTCAAATATTAAATAAACTGACATGTTCAATCTACTTGGCTCCTTATATGTAATGAAAACATCCAACATAACTGACTCTTGCATATGTACTGATGGTTGAATCACAACTATGTGCATTCCCTGCAAGTGTTCACCACTGTCAAGTGCATCAATATCCACGCTGTAATAGAAGCTTTTATGTAAATTCAGTTAAGAAAGTTTCTGATGTACCACCAGAAGTATGCTGGACTTGTTAACGGAGAATGGTTTATAAACAAATCAAAGATCATAAACCAATATTTTAAGGATTTTATACTTTACAATATATATATATATATATATATATATATATATATATATATATATATATATATATATATATATATATATATATATTCACATACTTTCAGCAGAATTTTGACATCTTTACCTCTTTTATTTTTTTAGTACTTCATGTCTGCATTTATTTGGAAGGATCAGCAGCAGGGAGTGTGAACCCTACAACTTTTTTGCTCGAATCTGTGAACAAAAACATAAGGTTCCTACGAATAGCTGAAAAAAAATAATGTCAATAACGCTAAACCGAACCTTCTAACCGATATTATTTCCAAATACGGTTGAAAACGGATAATAAATCTTTTGGGTTAGCTCATTTTTGTTATTTTATTTTTGACTTTTTGTTTTTATGTTATACTGGATGTTTAGTTTACTCGCCGGGTCAGTTAATTTTGGTTGTTTTTGACACTCCCTGCTGCTATAAATTAAACATCCAGTATAAATAATATTATCAATAATGAATATTGGAGAACCACATTCAGCTAAATTAGCTAGAGAGCGATTAGAGGCAATTAAAAAATATTTACCTGTCCGTGATTCTGTTAAGCAACAACTACAATCGCGTCAGGAATCTCATGTTGAGTTTGAAGAGGATACAAAACAATTATTTAAACCTATTACAGAAACCACTAAAGGTCTTCTTCCTACGTTAGAGAAAACCGCTGAAGCAACTGGAAAAATAGCAGAAAGAACTGAGAAAACAAAAAAGATTTTACGAGAACTTCCAGCTGAAATAGCTGCCGCTCAACCAATACAAGAAATACATGAAGGTATTGACCAAGCTCGTGCTGAGATAGGTGATATAAAAGATCGTATACCGGAATCAGAAAAAGAACCAGAAGCAAGAGCCAGGGTTAATTTGGTTGATAAGTTTACTGAAGACGCCATTAATCGTATTAAAAAAAGCCGAAGATTTAAAATTAATTGAGATTGCTGTAAGAGATTATTATAATCGAAAACAATTTTTAAAATCTGACTTCGCTGATGATCCCGTAAATGAGGATACTTGGCACAAATGGATATATCGTATACGCTATAACGCTAATCAAATTCGAAAAAACGATCCAAATTTTATTGACTATAAAAATAAGATAAATAACTATATTGCACAACAACAACGATCACCAATACTATTACCACCACTACCACAACAACAATTATCACCACGACAACCACAACCAGTCAGAACAATAAGTGAGAAAGAACGGCTAGAGGCTCCGCTTAGTACAGAAACCGATGAATGGGAGAAAGAACAAAGGGAAAGATATAAAGAAGAAAAAAGGAGAAAAAAAAGAGAAAAAGAAGAACAGGAAGAAAAAGAAAAATATCTTTCTCTTGGATATATGTATTATATATTGGTAGTCTCTCGGGGCCGAGGAAGACATGTTGTGCAGTCTCATCAACGATGGACGCGTATGTGGCTCCGGAGTCCAAATTCCGATGAACACAGGCGGTTGCAGGTGGGGCATGGGACACCGGTACTTGGGGGTGGCTGAGACACAGCTTTGTGACGTCTCTCACGGGCTGCAGCAAGACGCTGGCGGCGGTCAGCCTCGAAGGTGGAACTGGCTTTTCTGGTCAGGACTCGCCAGTGACTTCTGTCTGAGGCAGCGAGCTCGAGCTGATGCAGTTGAAGGTCTGCCCATTTGATGTGCATCTTGAGGTTGTCTTTGTACCTCTTGTGAGGGTGGCCTTGGTTTCGGTTGCCTTGGACTAGCTCGCCAAAGAACAGTTGCTTTGGGATTCTGTTTTGATCCATGCGGATGACATGGCCGGTCCAACGAAGCTGGGCCTGGATCAGTTTGGCTTCGATGCTTGTTGTGGTTGCTCTATCAAGGACTTCCTGGTTGGGGATTCGGTCATGCCACTTGATCCTCATGATGGCTCTCAGGGAGCGCTGGTGGAATTGTTCCAACCGACTGATGTGCCTTCGGTATACAGTCCACGTTTCACAGCCATACAAGAGAGACGTCAGGACAACTGCATTGTACACCTTCAACTTTGTTGACAAGTGTATATCCTTGTGTGCAAGACCTTGGTTTGAAGTCGTCCGAGTGCTTGGCTGGCTTTTGGATCCTCGCAGTGATCTCTTTGTCCAGGGAGCCATCATTGGATATTGTGCTGCCTAGGTATTTAAAGCTGTCCACATTCTTCAGCTGCGTGTCGCCGATGGTGATGCAGGGTTGTGAAGGGACAGTGTTTGGGGCAGGCTGGAAGAGGACTTCTGTCTTTCCTAGGCTAATTGTGAGTCTGAACAGATTGGAGGCTTCAGAGAACTTGTCCACAATTGTCTGTAGGTGAATCTCTTCATGGGCCATGAGGGCACAGTCATCTGCAAAGAGTGCTTCAGTGATGAGTCTTTCAAGCGTCTTGGTTTTAGCAGCTAGGCGTCTGAGATCAAACACTGATCCATCCAGGCGATATCTAATGTAGATACCAAGGTCAAGGTCATGGATGGCGTGGAGCAGTACCTGCGTGAAGAAGAGGTTGAAGAGCACCGGAGCGAGTACACAGCCCTGTTTGACACCATTAGATATGGGGAATTTCTCAGAGGGTTCACTGTCTGAGAGAATCTCTCCAGTCATGTCATCATGGAAAAGCCGGATGAGGTTGGTAAACTTCTGAGGACAACCAAGCTTCTTGAGTATTACCCACAGTGCGTCTCTGTTGACTGTGTCGAATGCCTTCGTCAGGTCCACGAAGACGGCATACAGATTCATGTTCTGCTCAAGGCATTTCTCTTGGACTTGTCTTACTGCGAAGATCATGTCAGCAGTGCTACGGTCTGGGCGAAAACCACATTGAGACTCAGGTAGGTTATCTTCTGACACTGATGCGATAAGTCTGTTGAGAATGAGGCGAGCAAGTATTTTGCCAGCTATGGAGAGTAGGGAGATGCCTCTATAGTTATTGCAGTCCGCACGTGTGCCTTTATTCTTATAGATGGTTACAATTGATGCGTCGCGGAGGTCGTCTGGCATCTCCTCTTCCGTCCAGATGCTGGTTAGCACATCGTGGAATGCCTCTAGAGTCTGTTCACTGAGAGCCTTGTACACCTCCGCTGGGATGCCATCCTTACCAGGTGCCCTGCCACAGTTCATTTGTTTAATGGCCGTCCTCAACTCCTCTATCGTTGGCGGAACATTCAGTTGGTCATGCGTTGGCTGTTGGGGTATTTGTTCAAGAGCAGAATGGCTAACCGATGAGGGCAGGTTTAGGAGCTGGCTAAAGTGCTCTTTCCATCTGTCCTTAATGCCAGCCTTGTCCTTTATTAGTGTACTGCCATCTGCAGCAAGCAAGGGGGCAGAACCAGACTTTGAAGGGCCGAAGATTGACTTGATGGCACTGTAGAACTCTTTGGAGTTGTTAGTGTCGGCATAGCGTTGCACTTCATTAGCTTTCCTTTCCCACCACTGGTCATGCATCTTGCGGATTTCTCTCTGAGCCTCAGCTTGATAGGATTTGAAGCGGTCTTTTTTGGGGATGGAGTTTGGGTCATTCTGCCAGTCCATGAATGCTTTATTTTTTCTGGCAAGCAGATCTTCAATGGCATCGTTGTTCTCGTCGAACCAGTCTTGATGGGTTCGCTTCTTGGGGCCCAGAGTTGCCATAGCTGTCTCTCTTATAATGTCCCTGAGCTTGTTCCATTTCTCAGAGGCACTTCCATGTAAAGGTCCGTTGGTAGACATTTTTTCATCTAGGCTCTTCTGGAAATCAAGCTGGATGGAGGACTGCTGGAGTTTGACAATGTTGAAGGCTGTGCGCATATGCTTAGGGCGCCTTGGATGATGTGGGGCGATGCGCAGTTTTAGGGTGGTTCGGACAAGTCTGTGGTCTGTCCAACATTCCGCTCCTCGCATGGCCTTGGTGATGAGGACATCCTGGGCATCGCGCTGACGGACTATTACATAGTCGATTAGGTGCCATTGGCGAGATCTGGGGTGCATCCAAGTGTTCTTGTGTTTGTTCGCCATTCTGAACATTGAGTTAGTGATAAGGAGGTCAAATTCTGCGCATTTGCTGAGTAACAGCAGGCCGTTGTTGTTCATCTTGCCGACACCGTGCTTGCCAAGTACACCTTTCCATTGACCATAGTCACAGCCAACACGGGCGTTGAAGTCTCCCAGTAGTATGATTTTGTCATCAGCTGGAATTGAGCATATTACAGAGCTAAGGTCCGCATAGAACTGCTCGATGGTTTCCGCTGGGCTCGTGAGGGTAGGGGCGTAGGCGCTGATGATTGTTGCGTGGCGTTTGTGGCTTATAGGTAGCCGCATTTTCATTAGCCTCTCATTAATACCAACAGGCAGGTCCGGAAGCTGCTTCAGAAGGCTTGATTTGATAGCCAGGCCGACTCCGTGTATCCTGTCTTCGTTTTGGGCTTTTCCTTTCCAGAAGAAGGTGTAGCCGCTTGCAAGCTCCGTCAGAGAACCCTCCTCTGCAAACCTGGTTTCACTCAAGGCCGCAATATCGATACTGTAGCGTGAAAGCTCCTTAGCAATTAGGGCTGTTCTCCTGTAAGGTCTTGCTATGTTCTTTTTGTCCATAAGAGTACGGATGTTCCATGCTCCAATAATAAGTTTCTTTCTTTCTTGGTTTCGACCGCAGATGTGGATGATCTTGCCAGCCGCGGCAAGCTGGCCAGATTTTGAAGGGCAGGCTATTTTTTAGGCCACCTTTTCTAGGCCCCTCCCTATACAGGGTGAGCAGCGCTGTCCTAAAAAGGTCTGCTCAGTCGCCCTGGATGCTGCTGAACTGTTCCGCTGCCCTGGGTACAGAGCAGAGCGACCACTTGTCCAAGGGCCGCCTACGTGCAGGTCTCTGACTACAACTCCCAGTGGTCACCTCCACCTGTTGCTTCGCCAGTCGCCCATCGCCGTAGGACTTTGGTAGGTGATGATGAGTGTGATGATGCTAGATGATGAGTGCACAACTAACCTGTGCGTGAAGGAGATTTAAGTGAAACAGCCTTTGCACAGAGACAGCCTCACTCTCTCGGCCTTGGTAGTTGGGACCCAGTGGTACGAAGATTCGTCACGGCTGGTTACTACTTCGGCTGCATTGAATGGCCATGACGTCTTCAGTGCCTAGTCATGCCCTGCGCTCTCCACAAAGCGTTTGCAGATTCGCCTTCTTGGCCGTTGGATCATACAGTTGATCTCTTCCGCCCAGTCTGCCGAAGCTGGCTTCGCATGCAAGAATAGGCAAGCTTCTAACTAACCGAGGGTTTGAGACCCGTCGGCTACCCTCAACCTGGTTTAGCCGGCCAGTCGAAGCCGTTGCCCGTGGTGTGGCCGCTGTGCATGCTACAGCGTCTTGGAGCCACAGGTGAGAGCTGAGCGCCTGGTGGGGACCAACGGTGGACGAGCTACTCCCGAAAGAGCACGACATGCCCCCCTGCCAGAGGTACTACCACTCCCAGAGCACCCCGAACACCTTCTACTGGAAGCGGTCTTTCTACTGGAGGTAATCTTACTCCGTGTCCTAATAATGTCCTTGCTGATGTTGAACGACTAGAAATACTCATCGGAGAAAAACGAGCTGGTAATAATTCTCCAGAAATAATTAATGAAGCAGCCGATATTTGCAGACGGTTATTTACAGGCGGTATCATGAACGTTGATGTTTATCAGTCTCTTATTAATGAAATTGCCGATGACTACTACAGTGACTGAGTACGTAATTAAATACAATTACTATAATAAAATGATCGTACATAGTACTCAACGTGGACCAACCATGGTCAGGGTAATAAATTCACGATTACCAGTATACAAAACGGAGATGGACTAGGTGATGTTGTTCAGGGTCTATTTAGAAGGATAGCCCCAAAAGCAATACCGATTGCAAAGCAACTGGGAATGAAAGCTATTGATGCTGTTCGTGAAAAAGGTATTGGTGCTGTTGGTAATGTTGCTAGTAAAACATTTTCAGCGATCAAGGATAGACTAGCACGATTAATACGACGGACACATCAACCAGTAAAATTACCCAGTACTGAAGTAATGCCCGCAAATGTCAGTAAAATAATAAATCAAGCTGCGAATCAAAAACTAGCAGAGTTGGCTGATGTACCAATGTCAGAAAAAGAAAAAAATATAACCGCTAGTCTGATAGCAGGAAGTGGTCTTCGTTTTAGACGATAATAATTATAATAAAGATGTTCAAGCGCATATCTGATCCCGCATTCGACATGGACGCACCAGTACTCAAGGATGAGTCTGTGCGTGATTATCAATATTATTCTTATGACGCTCGAATTCCAGATCAGCTTGGGAGAATTGTACTACAGGTTCAGGATACAAGTAGGTATTTCCTACCCGCTGAGGCGTTTATTGAGGTTGAAGGTGAGATTTTAAAAATGGATAATATTGCGTATGGAGCCAATGACAGATTTAGTTTTGTTAATAACGGTATTATGGCGTTATTTGACAGCGCCACGTATATGATTGATGGTAAAAATATTGAATCAGTTCAGAAGGATGTTGATGTTGCTACAACAATATTGGGTCTAGCACGATACAGCGATGATTATTCAAGATCAGCTGGTCCATCAATGATGTTTGTAAAGGACACTTCTGATTATCCAGAAAACAGACAGTATAATTTAGTACAAACACCGCGTGCTACTGCATCCGATCCACAACCAGCGGGAATGATAGAACGGCCTGCTGATGCATTTCCGTTACTGCACAGTATTAATTCAAATTTCAACTTAGGGTTTACAGTACGTCGATCAATGTTGAAAGGTAATAGGAGATTTTCATGTGCAATTCCACTTTCACACATATTTGGATTTTGCAGAAATGTCAGGAAAGTTATTTTTGGAGCTAAACATACGGTTGTACTCGTACGAAAGGCTACAGACGATGATGCAATATGGCATGTTGCAGGTGCTGATCCTGCTGCAACTGCGGCACTTCATGGTAAAGTAGTATTAACCAAACTTTCATTGTGGATGCCAGTAATGACTCCATCAATATCTGAAGAAGATCGTCTACTCCCTTTTATGAATCAAGGTGGTAAATCAGCGTTGTCTTGGCTGACAATGACCACAGATGCTATCCAGAGTAATATTGATCGTTTATTCACGTGGCAGATAGCTTCCCAGCAGGGTGTTTCTGCACCACGGCATTTATTTATTGCATTACAAAATACTGCACGGGTAAACAATCAACTACGTAGTATTATGATATTCGACAATCTTGGTGTTTCTGAAGTTTCGCTAAGAATAAATGGACATCAAGAACCATCCGAAGATATTTTATTGAATTTTGATCAAAATCATGTAGCACGTGCATATCATCGATTAATGACGTTTATGGGACGTGATCAAAATATTGATACTGGTTTACAAATATCACAATTAGATTTTACGACCTTATATCCGATCTATTACTTTTCTCTGGAACATTTGGATTTATACAGACAATCTGTTGTTGATATACACTTTCGAGCTCGCGTTCTGAAGCCAGTAGCAGCGGTAGGACCACCAGCAATAGAAGGTATTGATAATTACAGGGCAATTGCTGTCATACTTAGTGATAAATCAATGATACTCGAAGGTGTTGGTGGACGAATGCGAGTCGTTGATGCTCCAGTCGAAAATATGTAACACGTAATTAGATCATCTATGATAATTATAATGTCGTATAATCACGTTAGTGTTAGTCTGACTCCTGGTCAGATTAAAAGGTTACAATCAGCATCAAAAGATAACTGTGGAATAAAAATATCGCTAAAGAAAGAACAGATGAGCGGCTCAAATAAATTATCTCTTACCGAGCGTCAGCTCAGGCATTTCAATGAAGCCAAAAATCAAATAAAGGTATAAAACTTAATCTTTCTGCGGGTGCCATTAAAGACATCGTTAAGACGGGTGGTATATTTCCACTTCTTGCTGCTATACCAGCATTAATAGCCGCTGCAGCCCCAGCTGTTGTAAAAGCAGCTGCATTAGGTGCCGTTGGAACCGCTGCTGGAATGGCATTAAAGAAAGCAACGGGTCAGGGAATCATGCACGCAGAAAGCTCAAAAAAAAAGATCACGGGCAAAACAACACGGAAGACGTCTAAGAGCACCAAACGTACCACAGCCGGGTCGTCTAAGATTATCAGGCCCAGCATACGGTCGCGGTCTCAGATTACCAGGGACTCCACATTCATGGTACGGAAAAGGCCTAAGATTACCAGGGACAGTTTACTAATATCTCCTATGTCCAATTTTGATTTACTCGATGCTGCTAAAAAATTAAAAATAAAAAACTTCAGAGGTGTTTTTATGCGTGATCAATTACCCAAAAAAACCAAACAATATTGAAACTGGTATTATTAATCTCGATAAAAACTCTGATCCAGGCACACAATGGGTTGGATATGCAAATTGATCCACGTGGAATTATTTATTTTGATTCATATGGATTAGCTCCACCAAAAGAATTCTTAAAGTATGTTAGCGGCGATCAAAGTTTTCCAATCTGGTATTCAACGCTACCAACACAAACATTAACTGATCCGCCAATATGTGGTCGAGAAGTACTTAACGTACTTGATGCTGTATCAAAATCAACAGAACCACCTCACAAAGTTGTACATGAATATACTACGTTGTCACATTTAAACAGACATTGATAAATATAATGGTAGATATTTACGGAAGATCTTCTCGTGGTAAAGCTCAGCAGCAAGCTGATTTATCTAAATACGCAACTCTCGATCAGATCAGAAATGAGATTGACGATTTATTAAATATTACAAGTGTTGATCAAAATGAAGTAGTTGTTTTTCAGGATAAAGAAGGACGATTAAAAACTAGTAATATACAACTGCCAGATGTACTTATACGAGTTCCTAATGCGGTTGTTAATAATATCGTTATTTTACTGATCAGGGTAAAATACAAGATTCCGGTACGTCAGTCAACGATTATATTAAGAAAGCTGGTGATTCATTCACGGATCACATTACCATGAACCGAAATAAAATTACAGGTCTTGGAAATCCAACCGAAGTTGCGGACGCTGCAACAAAGAAAAATGTCGACGATCAAGAATCTAAGTACGTATTAGTCAACGGCGGTATAATGCGTGCATTTCTCAACATGAATAATAATGGTATTAATAATCTTAGAACACCAGAATCTGAGTTTGATGCTGCAACGAAGAAATACGTCGATGATAAGGAAATTCCTCTAAAAACAATCAATGACGAAATGACTACACTCAATGCTACTTTTCTAGACATGTAGAAGCGTTCTTAAATTTTCGTAGAAATATAAACAAAACCATTAAAGATTTTTTTTTGGGAACAACCAACCGTTGACATAAAACTCTCCGACGTTAACATCAAACTCAATGATATTGCTAGTGGAATACCTAATATTGTTCAAAAAACTAATCTGATTAAAATTCCACATAGACAAATTAAAAATATCGTATATACAGTAGCATCAGGATCATCAACATGGACACCACAAAATAACACTCTCGAACATACCGCAGAAGTAACTGGTTTATACAGGCTATCCATGAGTGGTTTAGAAATTACTGCTGCCACCTCATCATCACCGAATGTATATCATAATCCTCTAGTGGTGATGCTAACCAAGAACATCAAAGAAATATTTACGCTGATATCAACGGAAATGCCTCCGAGACGTTACTGGTGGTATCTGGAATTCGTAGCTGAAACTCCTTAATTAATTACTTAACGTCATTGTATAATGGATCAAAACCAAGGACCTCAGTCCTACATCGACGTTCAACGTCACAGATATAATCAAGTGTGTAAATATCAGACTGAATTAAAAAATATAATCGACGATTATACAGTAAAAGTAAAAAAATATCGCAGACGTATGGTTGTCATTGATATAATTGTTTACTTAGTTTCCGCTATTGTTGCTGGGGCCGGATTATTATTATCAACAATAACAATGACAGCACCTGCAGTTGTAACAATTGTCGTTTCAACTTCAACGACTGTCGCAGGCATTCTTAGTATTATAGCTAAGAAGATATCCGCATGTACAAATACTAAATTACACGAGTATATAATAAAATTATATACAGCAACAACAGCCTATTCTAAATTATCCTCGTATATTTCCTTGTACCTTAGTGATGGTAAAATATCTGATGAGGAGTTCGCAACGATAATGAAGACCTATGATGAAGCATTCAGAATCGCTGACAAGGTCACTCACAATAACCAAGGCGAATTAAATAATAACAATAATAATAATGACTGACTCAAGAGAGCTACTTCAACAGATCGTCACTAATACAACCCCGTCAAAAACTACGATGATCTCATTAAGTTCGACCAATCCTGAGTTTAGTGTCAATTTTCCAACATCAATTCCAGCAAAGGAAATAGCATTAGCGCAATTGCGAGTTTATTGTAGCTGGCCAAATATTAGATCAAAATCATTTGGTGGACTACAGCCAAATAATTCGCTGGTATTCGCTAATAAGAATAAGCCTGATGGAACTCCTGATTGGCAAGTAGTTGCTATTCCAACGGGCAGTTATCAAATAGAACAGATCAATGATGAGTTCCAACGCAGAATTAAATCTATTACGGAAAAGAATCAAAAATAGCAATTACTGTTTACGAACCAACATTATCGGCGGTGATTGAAATAAATTCCCCTGATTATTCTGTAGATATTTATCAAAGTTCGATTAGATCAGTATTAGGATGGCCTGAAGTTGAACCAGTTTATCAAGGACCACCAGAACCACAACGATCTGATTTCGTTATAGATGTTGAAAAATTTATAAAACTTCCAGAATATCGAAAAACTTATCCGTTCATTGAGATTCCGGATGCTTATCGTGGTTATAAAACTTATAATCATTTTATAGATTTCGTTCAGGGTAAAGGTACAACAAGAATAGCAACAATTAATGTTGAAGAAATTAACTCAAAATCAAGACCAATTAAATCTGAACATGAACGTGTACTGAATGATCTAAGAAATTTATTTTCCAGCATCAGCACTTCCTACAACGATGACTTAAAAAATCAAATAATTGAAGTAATACAACATTTGAATCAAGTTGCATCAGACTTAGAATATGTAAATAAGGCTATCGTTGACAGAGAAAAAACATTAAACGCACCGGCAGATAGATTTCTTAATACTTGCATAGTTAATGAAGACGGTCCTATTCAGCGTGTAAGTTATAAACGTTTATTTAAAACAGTATTTCTTAAATTTTATAAAATTACAGAAGAACAGCTACCAACATTTGTAATTCGGGATTTAACTCTGAAGAGCTAAAGAAATCAGTTAATGATCTTATTGATGAACACTTTAAAAGAATATGTGATTCATGGAAAAAATTAATACCTACACCAACCATTCTTAAATATAATAATGATCCACATGGTGGGGGCCGCCATATCTCACCTGGTATTGTTAATATAACATCAACGATCGCGGTCAATCTAGTATGTGACGTAATTGATGGCAGTTATCAAGTAGATCTTGAAAAATCCACTCAAGCTCAACAAGGGTATATATTATGTGCATTTAGTCCTCAAGTACTGCCCGGGTGGTTAATTGTATCTGAGCCAATTAATCCAGTTTATCTACGTGTACATAATCCATTATTGTCAAGAATAAATTTCAAACTTACTGACCAGACAGGATACATTTTGGATTTAAGAGGGGAATCATTGTATATTAATCTGTATATACGCTCATAGAACGTCTGAGTAAATATTTCCTGATATAATCAGGGGGAAAAAATAATCTGATTCTGAAAGAATATATTTTTTTTACTGATTTTCCTTAATCTGATGGGTAAATATATGAAATAGTTACAAATTTCTCGATCTGATGGGTAAATAGGTACTATTCTTAATGAAATGGTCATACATTTCTTTATCTGATGGGCAGGTTACTAAAATCTGAATAATAATCAATTCCTATGATTAAAGCAATTGGATATATAATGAAGCGAGATAACTCTGTCCCCTCTCTCTGCAGAGTAAATTAAACGATTATTTCCCTTACTACTACGTTTGATTTACAGACAACGAATATATCTTGTTTTTCGTTAATTATTTAGTGATTTATTTGTTCTCCGTTAGCAATTAGTTGTTAGTAAAGCATCAATTTGTAACAGAGAGGGATATTGATGCATCTTAACCTTAAATTCACGTCGGTTTTATATACAAGTGCGTAAAGTTATTTTTAGCTCTAACACATGTATTTTGACCTTAACGAACGATAACTCATACAGAAAATGTAATATGCGATTATTTTATGAATTATGTTTGAAAAATTGAAGTAAATTCACGCTACAGTTCTACAATAACTGATTTTATTCTATTAGTAATACAAGTCTAGAGTAATCACATGTGAGACAGTGCAAATAGTTTTATATACTTAAATGTAACTATATATTCATTAGAGAGCGGTGGCCGAGGTGGTAAGGCGTTTGGACGTAGATCGAAGTTCTGCAGACTCTCGCGTGTTCGAGTCTCCAAAAATGCTAAAGATATATTATCTTGCATTTGGCGACGGATGCTATTTATAATAGGGGGTACGAAACCCAACAGAAAAATAATACAACTCTCTCACCATGTAACCACGTGGTGGGTGTACTTTTGCACTCCCCGGGGTTTATATGGGGGGAGAGTTGTATAAAATCTGTTGGACGTAGGTAAATCCCCCGTTAGGATAAGTTAGGATAAGATCATCTGTATATATAAATCATAAGCATCTGTATATAATCATAAATCATAAGCATCTGTATATATAAATCATAAACATCTGTATATAATCATATGTTGTGCCAAAAAATCAAAATCAAAATCATCACCATTTGTATATATTCATGTTCATACAATCATATGTCATTAGGATAAGTTAGGATAAGTTTATGTTTGTACCGTCTGCAAAAAATATAATCATAATCATATGTATATATAATCATAATCATATGTATATATAATCACAATCATATGTATATATAATCATAATCATAATCATATGTATATATAATCATAATCATAATATGTATATATAATCATAACCATATGTATATATAAATCATAAGCATCTGTATATATAATCATAATCATCCTCAAAACAGTCCCCTCTGACCTTCTTAGCCTGCTAGAATGTTGTTTGGCAATCTAGGGCTTCACATAGGGTTATGGGGACTACATTTTTTATAATATGAATTAGAATTATTCAGAAACTGATTATTATTTTTATTTTAAAGAAATATTTATATATATAATGAACCAAGAAAATATTAATGCTATTATTTCCGCTATTAAAAAATTAAAACATGACGGAATAAATATATCTGATAATCTCGATCCTGAGAAAATATTATGCGATTATGAAATATTAAAACAACGAAAATTTGAAAATAAATACACAATACCATCCAATTATAAATTCGTAAAATTAATTTATCAGTCTATGTTAGAATCCTTGGCAATGGTAAATGAAAAACAGGTAAAACTGTTTGCGCCTCTTGCACGTTCGATCGAAAATATCAGATCCGAACTATCTCGTGAATACGAGAAAAAGAAGATTGTGGACAATCGTGTAATGCATTTGAGAAAGATTATGTTATTTGATTCTGTCAATGACACTGAGAGTGACACTGAGAGCAGCGACAGTGAAGGTACCCCTGGCAAAATTGATAGAGTCGAACTATATACAGCATAAAAAAAATATTTATTTATTAGAGTACAGAGTTAGATATAATCAAATATTATCGACTGATCATATTTTATTGAATATGCAGATTTGTATGTTTTATTTGCAACAAATTGTACTGAAGCAGGATTGATGCAAAAATGTTTTGCAGCTGCGTTTATTGATAAAAAAGTTATTTCTTGGCCTGTTTCTGTATTTACGGATTTAATAGCTCTCTTTTTAAATACTTTACACTTTTCTGCATTTCCACGTGCAGACTTCTGACTATGTGTAATAGCTTGCAGGTTACATAAATGATTATTTTTGGGATTTCCATCAATGTGATCAACTACAAGTCCATCTTTAACGACTCCATAAAAATATTCGAATATGAATCTATGTGAGAAATAATTTTTTCCCGCAGCACGGAATTTAAAATAACCAAATTTATCAAGATTACCGACTGGTTTTTTTAATCGACAGTGTCTGATCACACCATCTCGAGACGCTTCATAATTTTTTATTATAGGATGTGTCACAAATTCGTTTTGCTACATTTATATATATAATATTATTTGTCTAAATCATTGTTTTGAAATCTGGCGAGATAATCTTCTATGGTTTTTATAGGAGATTTACCTGACAATGTCAAAGTATTTTTTTTTTTGTCATAATATCGTTTTAATTCTCTATATTTTTTACCGCCGCATTTCAGACATAACTGAGTTTTTCCTCTGACTCCAACACCACATTGCACACACGGTTTTGGTCCCAGACTCCCATTTTTAACGCTTTGCGTATGGTAGTAGCAGAATTCATTCACACATGTTTTGTTACAAGGAGAAGTATATCCAATTTTGAGCCAAATACATTTATTCTTTGTTTCAATCATTATATATATACTAAAATTAAATTTGAATATTTGTCTTAATTATAATGGATAATGAATTATCCAAAGTTGAACCTTATAGACCTAGATTTAATCTTGACAGACTATCAGAATATAAATTTAGTACTTTGATGCAAGATATAGCTTTAACAAATGAGGATATAACCGAACGTATCCGTGAAGCAAAGAATGAATTTCGTGATAGTGGTGCTGCTCATGTTTGGTCAACATTCAGAGTCGGAAATGTTACTAATATGATGAATGACAAACGAGGAAAAGCAATTATTAATCACCTTGATGATCAAAAATATTTTATTTTAATAAAATTTATTGTAAATACAGAAGAAGATACTTGGATTATTCGTGACAAGCGTGATCCAGTCCGCATACAGTCGGGAAATAATATTGTTCTTTTGAGTAATAAATCTAAACCCGGAATACTAGCCGGTGTTGACAAACCGTATTATGAACGAACATATCCAGTTACTGCGGTTGTATATGCAATATATCCGCTAAATAATAAACCTGACATTGGGGATCTCAAACCGATGAGACTGTCAGAGTCAAGAATAAACTGTGTAGCTGAACGAGTTACAGAACATTTCATAAATGCGATACGTGGTAATGGTCTGACAGATTTAAGGTGTAAAAAAATAAATACGTGGGCGGGACCAGTTAAAGATACCGGAGCATCTATTAAAAATGTTGCTGATCTAGAAAAGAAATTAAGATTTCCAATAGCAGTAAAGACGTTAACAGGAGATGTTTTATATAAACCGAAATACATAAAAAAAATGGAGCTCCGATAGATATTATTGATCATAATTCGCATGCGTGGACTTCAGCAGTAACAATATTTCCACGAGACAGAACAGTTAAATTTTATGATGGTCATATATTTGATTTTATCAAAAATATCAGTAAAAGTGACCCTGTATCTGTTTGGTTATTTCAAAGTTCAGAATATGATTATTACGATCAGTTTGTACGGCCTAATGGTGATATTTATCGTACAGAATCTCTTAATGTACAAATGGAACATCTTGCGCTGAAATATACTTCAGACGATGTCAAAGTCAGACAATTATTAAATATTTGTTTTTACAGTTCCATCTGTAGCGGCTCACTTTGCTCAGGAGAAAAATTTATGGAAACCAACACGATCGGAATTTCTTGAAGATATCTATAAAAGCTGCGTAGAATATGGACACGGAGGATTGTGGAATACTAAATATAAGTATAATGACGTTATATCCGTTGATATGGTAGCATGTTATCCTGGAAGTTTTCTTGGATACGGAAAATGTTCTGAATACTTTAAGAGATTCGGACGTCCATCACACGAGATGACCAGGGTTGCGATAAACGGACATTTACCAGATTTTGACTTAACCGGATTTGCTCATGTAGAATCATTTGAGTTTGCAGAAAATCTCCATCCGATTACTTATATTTGGTTTGGAAGACATTTTTCAGAAAAATGTTGGGTTCCAATAGTACTATTGCGATATATGCTTGATAATAAACTATTGATATCATTAAAAGTAAATGAAGCAATTATATCGTATCGGTTACAAAAGCAAGTTTGGTTACCAGAACCAAATAGATTTAATATCGATGATGCCAGGAAAGAATTTCCTGATCTCAACGAAGATGACATTAATAATATACGTAAATGCAGGGACGAGCACGATGAAAAACTTGCCAAAGATCTCGGTAGAAAGATAATTGGTAAATTTACTCAAGGAGGAGCATATGATCATAAAAGACACTGTACAAGATTGATTATGGACGATGCTGAACTCGATTTTATAATCGCTGATACAACGAAAAAAACCAACACATTTATAAATCGGAGTAATGCTTATTTATCAGACGGAACCAAACTAGGTACAATTGTGAGCTATATTGATGGTGACTTACGCTGTCAGAGTTGCTACAGATTCGTTCTACATAAATAAAAATTATACAGATTTGTTAAAACCGCTACTTGGTAATGGTGAATGGGGATCATGGAGGATAAAGCAAGAAAATATACTTAGTTATTCTGAATCTGCCGACGTTGAAATTAAGGAAATATATTACAAAAATAATAATCAAGTATCAAAGTCATCTGCACCATCTGTATATGATCCTGTGGCTAGACATAAGACTGTTTATCTTAACGGATGCGGTGGTTCAGGTAAAACAACACGTGCGATTAAATTATTCATGAATAATAATTCAGATATAATTGTTTTGACACCTACACATAAATTAGCCAGGGAAGTAAAAGAACGAGGAGTAAAATCGTGTACATATCATAGTTTCTTTAGATGGTGAGGAGTCACATGGACTCCTGAACGAATGGGTGAGAAATATATACCTAAATATATTATATGGGACGAGGTAGACACGGTGTCGTTAGAAATATTAAAAACATTTCTTGATTGGTTATTGACGAAGAATACTGCTGTAATAGTGTGTGGCGATCATGGTCAACCACCACCCTTTATTGGACAGTCACCACATGAATGGCTGAAGAATAACGTAGATTATTATGAAGAAATAAATGATGACCATAGAACTATTGATGAACCGCTGAAGGAGTTTAAAAGGTTAATCAGACTACGGCCAGATAAAATACAATGTGAAATAATGCGAGGAGTAATTCCAGAGACTACAATGAATGATTTTCTGAGTTTATGGAATCCCGCTGATTTAATAGTTGCAAGTAGAAAGATAGTTCGTGATGAACTACAGGAGAAATTATTTATGTTACATAAAGAAAAGTTTTTAGATCTACCTGTACCATTATGTTATCGCCCAACAGATACTCGACGACAGAATATTGATGTTGAAATTCCTGGTGGTGGAATACAGAATCTTGTCTTGAATGATATTGTTTTAGTTGATATTAATGTTGTTGAGAATACACTGAATATGAATAAATCACCGTGGACGTTAGGATATGCTATAACTATTCACTCATCACAGGGGTTAACTATTTCTGATACAAATATTTGGATTATAGATGATCGGATTGAATGGTCGAATTTAGTCTATCTCGCAGTTTCTAGAGTCAGAAGAATATCTCAACTACATAGGGTTATTATGAATTCTACAGAAAATAATAATCAAACTATTAATAATGACGTAATAAGAAAAAAACTATCTGGTTATAAGCAGTGTGTTAAAAAAAATAAGCGTGACTTTGATATTGATGTTGAATTTATTATAAAACTAAAAACACAACAGAATAATAATTGTGCAAGTTGTAACTGTAATATGTTATGGCAATATTCGAATAATAATCCAAGACAATTTACCGTAGATAGAATTAATAGTGATCTTGGTCATATACATGATAATGTGATGCTGACCTGTCTTGAGTGTAATCGACGTAGAGGTTCTGGTTATGTAATTGTATGTGGTGGTAATTGTGTGTCTTTAGGAATTACCTGTAATTGTTCACGTACAAATCCACGTTGAGGGGCTCTCGAATCTAGTCTGTAAATTGGAGGTCTACCAGTAGATCTAACTACACTAGAAATTGTATGTGTAGTCACGCTCCAGATAGGATCGGTTGTTCTTTTTTTACCACCTTCAAGTTCGCCAGGTTCGTATAAATATCTTACAGTTACATTACCTAATACTGGTTGAGGTTGATGTCTGTCATCACTGCGGGGTATATATTTTTTGTGATCGCATTAGAAGGTTTCATTGAAGTTGAACGAGTAATTTCGTTATTTAATGCAGCTATCACATTTGGTAACCTTGCAACCCATTCACGAGATCGCTCACCGGATTTAAAGTCAATAGATATCTCTTTTGCGTATTGGTATCCAAATAACAGCTCAGCAAGTGTTCGATTAAATCGTTCAACAATTGCCTGATCACGATGAATTTCGGTATGTCCTCGTCTGATTTTAACGTTATATTTTTTCATCAACGATAATACTACTCCAAGAAATTCTTTGCCAGGATCAACCTGTAATAACTGTGGCCATCGCAAAGGTCCTCGCTGATAAATTCGTTCAAACGCAGATGAAACTTCAGATGCTGTCTTTGTTGATAATGGTTCAGCTTCTTTATATCTACTTGCAACGTCAACGACAGTTAATGCGTATTTGTATGTGCGTGATTGACGTTTACCAATTTTAATGGTATCGTGTGCTAAAAATAAAATATCTGCTTGATGAACCTCATTAGGGACGCTGACATCAAAATGTGAATATTGAATTTTTTTAGGTGGTGGTAGATAAATTTGCCATATTGCCTGTCGTGCTAAGCACGCTGCAGCAACAGAACGTGAGACTTTTGCTGCTTCAGATAATTTACTAATAGCTGATCTGCCTCTCCAATATCCTCTTGGGCTATAATAAATGGATTCCATTATAATATTTATATAATTAATTACCAGCCCCTAACATTATTTTACTTTTCATGGCAGTTTTTACTAGAAAACTAGCTAATTTATCTCTGACAGATTTATTAGGTATAGAATTTAAT
>JAECUM010016124.1:0-52652 GCA_016617855.1 Megalonaias nervosa
AGAGAGAGAGAGAGAGAGAGAGAGAGAGAGAGAGAGAGAGAGATAACGGTGCAGATTCAAACGGTTTCCATCGTTGTTTCCAACTAAACAAGGTCTTCATCAGGGAAAAAAAAACTTATGTATACAAAAGAAACACTTAACACAGAATGTACGAAGAATTCTGGACTCCTACATGTTATCACTAGGGGCCATTTAAAACAAGAGATATAACAATACAAAGTTGTGCAAAAACAATAGACGAGCGGGTTCTTGTGTTTATCACATAGCGAACCAGAATATTTTGTCCTAATTCTTCGTTGTGAACAAAGGACAGAAACAAAGCGCGGAGAGAGATTAACGCCATCTACCGGATTTGGCAAATAAATTATGATGTATTGTTGATGTATATATATATTTAATTAAAAGGAAACGAGGCTTGCCGAGTTTCCATTTAATGAAGGATTTATAAGAATGGTATATGAAAGATAATGCGTACATATTATACATATATTTTTATTAATATCACATACTTGCATTTCCAACGCAGTTAAGATTGACTACAAGCAACTGTGTAATTATTGAATAAACTCTGCACATTTCTGTCCAGTGCATCCACTACAAAATGTAGTTCTATATCTTTTGCGGCTAATCACACTCTTCTTTGCAAATTGATAAGTTGCTTCTTTTGTTGTTGTTTTTGTTGTTTTTTTTTTTGTTTTTTTTTTGGAATTTCTATTTTGATTCATATTAATTAAATACATATAAGAAACACTTACGATTTAAATATGAACGATGGTTTAAATGAAGAATTAGAGTACAAGGAACACAGAGTGGTTAGCCACTTGAACACTAAACGTAAAGAAATTAAATTACCGGCTTAGTACATTGAAACAAATGGGAAATATAAACGTAGTGAAATGAAGAACCAACAAGAGGTGATTCAAACATTTAAATGTATTTACAGTTGATCTAAGTCATAATTATGATTTAATTAACTTTGCTACCGACTATAACATTGTTCTATCCCTACTTCCCCTTTCTGTTGGTTCGTGTGACTACAGTTTATCATCATGCATAGGTTCGAGACATCGTCTCATGACACAGGGGGAAATCCGCCACGCTGAGACTTTGTTTTCTTCCCACGGACTTTAGCCTGCATCTTCCCACCGATGGTCCAGAGGGAGAGAGAGAGAGAGAGAGAGAGGGGTGGGGGTGGGGGGTAGGGGGGTGAAGAGAGAGAGATCAAAGGGAAATCGGTGAGGATTTCAATGAAATTGTGTACCTTGTTTAATTCATTTAGAAAACGGAGGTTATTAATATTTTTCTCGTTATTTTATTACGTCGCTTATGTTATCTTTAAACTATACTGATCTAAGTAAAACTATCCTGATCTAAGTAAAACTATCCTGATCTAAATTAAACTCAGCTCAACATCTCAACATAACAAAGATGAACTTAACTGAACTAGACAAACTAAACAAAACTTAATCTAGTGTTTCCAATATTGTGGCTCTTCAAACAAAAGACCTATGGGTTGATTCTGTCTTGACTGAATATCATATTTTAACGTCAAATATCTATTAAACAAAAAACGATTACTGGAAAATCAAAGAATGATATCAATGAATAAAAGTATTATTTTTGTATGCTAACCTTGCGAACAACTGGGTAAGAGGACTCCCCCCCCCCCTTATTACTCTCCTTAATAATGGTATGCTGAAAGAAAGGATCAGTTCTCCGATTCGACTGGTTTATCCTGTCGCTCCTGTCTTTATAATATATTTGGTTGCATTAAACAAACGCAATAACTAACGAAGTTGACATCCAAGTTACGCACATCATCAAAATAGCATTCAACAATGACGAATGACTAATTAACGTTTCTTTTATGGATATGTCGTGAAAATCAGATAGCATTACTGATACATAGTTGAAAATGTATTGTACCATTTTTGAATGGAGTTGACGGCGAGATCTAACATGTAATCGATTTTAGAGAGTTTCCAATCGCAGTACGTCCGAGCACTTAAAGATATCTAGATAACCAGGCTCCAAATTTTATGTACTGTGACTGATTTTTGTTTAGGACAGAGACTGCCCAGACATTATAATGCCAAACAAAGTTTTAAGTTTATGTTTTCGGGACGCTGTTTTGTTTTGTTTTTAAGTAACCAAGATTTTACTCAAAAGTTCCTAAAAGGCCGTGAAAAAACAGGGTTTACAACATAAAATATGCAGTTATATAGGGTGAAATGTTACTATAATTGTTATAAATTTGAGTGATTTAGATATAATTTCATTGATCTTGTTATTCCATATTTCCATAAAAATGTAATTGACGCTGAAAGATTTAATAATCTATTAGGTTACGCTTTTGTACGTCAACTCGGGGATTTCCTAGTGATAAATATATGCAGGTGATCTGGTGATATTTGTCACGAGCATTGGAACTGTCGTTGCATTTGCCTAATAGGTTTCTGTAATACAGTGTATTACAATAGGCCACGATGCTTTTGGAGTGTGTAAGGGTGCAAATTTCTGTCGATCTATGAAGAGCACATTAATTTGGGCAGGTGAACGATTAATTAGATTTATGGGGACCGACGCGTGTTTAAATCACCGTAATGCACGGATTTTGTACTGGCTGTGTCAGGAGAGAAACGATTCTTAATTAAACATTCGTTTATTTAACCGTCAGACAGACTGATCTTGTATCGGAATTGTCAGATTTTGAAATTTTCCAGAATTAGTTATTTGGAAATTTAGAGGTCACGCAGACTACAAATTTGGCGCCTAGTTATTAAAGCCGGGAAAGATATTTAATCCGGATTGGTTACACTAGATAAGGGGCGTGATTCCCACACGAAATCCTTGGTTTTAATATGTCCCATCATAAAAGTTTAGTCAGTCTACACTTTTCTGCAAGAGAAAACAAAGGTAGGAGACTCCGAGGTCGAATTTAGAAGAAATTCACTCGTAAAATAATTATCCAAGGGATCGGATGTCTGGAAAGTCAACGGACACGATTTTGGCGGTAGAAGCGAGCGAAGCTTGACAACACAAGGTATTTTGTGCCAGTCTCATGTAATTCATTGATATCAATATAACGATTTGTTTGATTTATTTGCTTATATTTGCATGAATTTATTTGTTTAAATTCGTAGATCAATTTTCTTGATACGAATACAACTGTGTGAGTTCATCTATATGAATCCGTAAAATGATAATCTTTATATAAGTTTAACGAATTGTTTGAATGTGTCGTCTTGATTGTTATAGGAAAATATGTATCTAAGAATTTCATGCCTTACTTTAGTTGATATGAGTTAAGAGAATCCGTGTGAATTCACCGACGTTAGATGATTTCACGTATGATAAAGACTTGAGTGCGTATTGACTGAAATTAACCTTGTTAAACCATGAAGTGAGATTTCATATATGCTAGAGACTTGAATGTGTGTATTCGCTAGAAATAACGTAGTTAAGTCATGTAATGAATTTCATTCGATCATTTGTGTAATTGAGACGAGACCGGAACTGATGTCTCGGGAGATGTTAATGCGAGTCAGGATGAAATAGCCGTTAGGAAGTACATTAATCTTATGAAACTTGCTTTGTTTATAGTCTGCCATGTTTAGCTTGACCAGATAGCCTTTGGTATCTGTTTGAATTCCGATAGAACGATATCTGACATAACGAGAGGTAGGAGTACTGATCTATTCCCAGTAGGATATCTGACAGAAGATTTAGGTTGCTTCTTTGTTTATTTTTGGAAGGTGAAATAGCTCTACGGGACGGATCCACGTATCGACCTATCGAAGTATCTACGTATCACGAACTTACATATCCACCTACCCACACAAAGTTCAAGGGCCGAAAGAGGCGAGACAATAGAGAGTTTGGAGAAGGGAAAAGTGGAAAGGACCAAGACGAACAGTCCCAGAAAAGTTGGAGAACAGTCACAGTGAATTAGGAGTGAATCAGAAATAATCGTGTTATGAAGTTGTACCAGGGCAATGACTTCGATTGTTCACTCGATTCTATGATGAACTAATTCTATCATTTAAAACAGATCGGCTATTTATATAAGTATATTTGTGTTTTGAAATTCGGTGAATGATTTTTTGAAAAAAGAAGTGTATCTTCCTATTGTAATGCATTATCACGGTTGTTTCTGTAATTGATTAAATTGTTACTTTCATGTACGGGGGCTCGTGTCATTCTGTTTATATATCTGCTCAGATCTTTATCTATCCCACCAATAAGTTTCACACTTTTATATTGATATTTACTCGATCCGGGCAATAACACCGAAGGCAATCACCCTCTAGATAACGATAACCAAAATTCCACTACATCCACCCCCAACAAAGTGGGGGAATACTTAACAGAGTGACAATATGGAATGATGCTGTAGGTGAAAAATTAATAATAATAATAATAATAATAATAATAATAATAATAATAATAATAATAATAATAAATAAATAAATAAATAAATAAATAAATAATTGAAAAATTTAACGTTGCGAAATTACCTTGATTATATGTGTACCAACAGGTGCCGGAAACGTCTTGGACTTCTTTGGTATTGTGTCTGGTTCCTCAACTGGCGAAGGAGGCTGATTTTTATCTGCTGTTTGGGGGAACAGTTCTTGGGGGGAGAATTGATCGTCTCTTTTTGTCATAATGCGCGAGATGTCAGATCTAAGGTTTCCGTTGTCCGTTTTCTTTTCTTCGTATCTGGGGCCGCCATTGTCGTAGTTTCCATCAGTATCCATGTCGTAATAATCATCTGGCAGCTTGTTGTATTCATACGTGTCACTGGAGAAGAAACAGGGGTATTAGCGACAATATTATTTGTGGTCCACCCTATTTGTTTATTTTTTTTCTCGATCGATTAGTCGAAAGAGAGAGAATATTAAGTTTACTTCATGAGCAATTACCATAAGCCTTACATACAGAGCTATCACATTATATGTGATCCTCAGGGTGACCACACCAATATGGAATAAAACTGCAAATTTTGCCCTAAAATTGACAGACATCACTCGGTTAAAATATCTTAAACTTCACTGCAAGCATATTCGAATTCAAAATACACGGAAGGGCGTGTTACGTTTTTTGTCTTTCTTCTAGGCATTTTCATTACAGGCTACGGTGTATCTTTGCACATACTTGATACTCAAAGATATGCATGGGCAGCTTCATCTAGGGCTCGTGCCGGATAAGTGATTTTATTTTTAAAGCCACACACTATGATGTAAATTAACGAATAAAACCAGGGCAGCGGGCCGTATTTTGCACACCCCTGCTTGAAAGGTGTTGAAAATGTGTGACACCTATAATAAGGCCTACAGATTTCCCTCTATTAAATACAGTGGTAGGTATCAGAACACTAGTCTCTTTTCTCGTATATTTCCTTTTTCACATATATATTCCTTTAGAAATTAAAAGCATTGCATTAGTTGTAAGTGTACGTGCAGCAAGGCTAATTTAAGCACTAATTTGGACACAGAAATGGAAAAATCTCCATAGGTTGTGTTGCGTTTGCATTATATGGGTGTACTGCAACGAAATGACTGAAATTTTTGTAGTGCAAGTGACCGTTCTGGAAGTGGCCGTGTCTTGCCTGTTTCATTTTCATCCTACGCTACAAAGCCAGAAGGCTGAACCTAGTAAGATTTTATTTTCTGTTTAATGCTGCTTTTTATTGATTACACGTAGCATTCTTCAATACTATCAAATCTCCTGGAGCAATCAGAAAAAGAATATTAATTACTCGATCACATGCGACTGCTTCTATTAGTGCAATAATGCGTGTAGCATTGAGATCCACACGAAAGATCTATATGGTGATGCAGCGCCTTTGTATTTTAAAATGATTAATAACGGTCACTTAGCCATTCAGACAGAGCTTACATATGACATATGAGGAAAACCATGTATTATTGATTCAGTAAATTCGTGTACGTGTGTGTACGAGAGAGAGAGAGAGAGAGAGAGAGAGAGAGAGAGAGAGAGAGAGAGAGAGAGAGACGGGGGAGGGGAGATAAGGGGAGTGGTTGGGTATAAATTGGAAATGTGGTTATGGAGAGATTTGAAAATATGTATTTAAAAAAGAAACACAACTTCCCACAATCCAACCCCCACGAGTCAACCCCCTGTCACCTCCACTGGAGAAATGGAGAAAAAGAAGAAATCTTTCCTTGCGCCAAATCAGAACTTTGTTCAAGTTATGTAGTAGCTCAAACGCCTCATCTATACTGTACACCTACTTGCTGTGACGTATCAATTATGTTGATACAAGAATTGCAATGTATTATGTAATTCAACCCAGACTGATTTTAGATACGCCTCGAAAGACAGAATATGATTATGTTCATTTCCAAACAGCAATAAATTCATTGCCTAAAATTCGTCTGAACCCATCCTCCATTCCATCTTCCCCTCTCCGAATTAATTCTATTTTTTTAATTCTGTAATTTTAGTTCCACTAATTGTAATTTGGATGCATTAAGGAAAGACTCACCCGTCAGTGTAGTAAGGATCACTGGATGCCATTTGTATCGCTAAACTGACCACGATGACCAAGATGACCATTTTTAATAAATTACTGAACAACATTTTGAAGGTCATGCTAATGAAATGACCAGAAGTGACATATGATATTTAGTTAAAATTATGACGTCATGAAATATGTCACATTTGACGTCATGAGCACCAACCATTTTAGCGACCGAAAATGACGAATGCTTAAAACTAGTCTGTGCATGAATACCGAGGGTACGATTGAAAGGAAATCGTCGAAGTGAAAAAAGAAGTGTTTTAATTGCAAAATATCTTTCACTTGTTGAAAGTTAAATACTAAATCAATTTCTTTCCTCTTCAACCACGATAGTAAAGCATTATATACGTTAAATATCCACCATATGTCAAATACTGCCAATGGTGCTAAAGACCAGTACAAAAATTATTTGTCTACATCTAAATGGCTGGCTCTCATTGATTAAAAGCTATCGACTTACTAAGCTAGTTTTCTTTGTATGGTTGTCAATCCAATACATCGCATGGTGCACATTAGAAATGACACAGATTAAAACACTACGTATGTAATAACAGATAGATTGAGTTTGCGGTGTTTCTTAAATACGTCAAGTGTCTGGCGAAGTACATTCCATTCCTTTATGAAGAAAATAACTTGTCGCACGTGTTTTTATCCAATTCTATGCATGTAGTCCAGTAAACCAGCACCCTTCCCTCTAGCACTGATGGTGATGGACGGTATTGGTCCCAAACCGCCCATCAGTATCAGTACGGGTTTGGGTGCTGTTTTATTGAAATATCAGTCATGCGGCCAACCTAACTAAATCACATATGGGTTGTACTCTGTAGATTCAATTGTCCCTTTCTTTGAGATATTTATTGCACCCCTGTTTGTTTAATTTTCTGTGTACTACATATCACTGTGAAAGCATTGCGTTTGTATCAGTCTAAGCAACAGGGATGGTGAACAGACCACTTTTTAGAGCAGTCCGTTTTTGAAAATAAAGCTTCCTACGAAAATGAAAATACAAGGTCAGTAACGCTAAACTGAACTGAGACCTCTACAGGGTTAGCGCATTTCTGTTATTTTTTCTTTTGACGCTTGTATTTTCAAATTTTTATGCGTTCTCGTTTACCGACCCGGGACATTCACTGTTGGTCGTCCTCTCCGGGCTGCTGTAGCGTGGGAAAAAAAGTAACAGTCTGGTGGCATAATTAAATCATTATTATTGATATAATAACGCTAACCATGGAATCTCGTACAGCTAAACTAGCTCGACAGCGACTAGAGGCAATTAAGAAATATCTTCCCGTCCGTGATTCTGTCAAACAACAACTACAAGCGCGTCAGGAGTCTCAGGTGGAATTTACAGAAGGTACAGAACAGTTATTTAAACCAATTGTCGTACCAACCAAGAAAATTGCTTCAGCTACTGAAGCAGCACACAAAGTTCTTGAGACATTGCCTGTTGATATTGCTGGCCGCCTTTGAGCAACTAGACCACCACCCCGGCAACCTCCTCAACCACAACCTGAAGTTCAACCATCGCCTCCGCCAAAAGTTAAAACTAACAGATAAATTTACGCCGGAAGGCATTGCCGCTATCAATAACCCAGATCAATTAGTTGATATTGCCGCGTTTGGATATAGTAATAGAGATAGATATGCGAAACCCGAATATATTAAAACTCTGAAATCTGCCGATTGGGTTAGTGATGTATATCGCGTCGCTACTAATACTCCGCAGATCAGGTCTGAGGGAGATGTTAATCAGTTTAACATTTTTAACCAGGCAGTAGGTGAGTATATTGAACGAGTAAAACAAGAAAGAAGACAAAACAAAGAAGAAGTCGTATCCTAAAAAAGCTGAACAAAAATGGAAATCAACCTTAACAACAAGTAAGAAAAAAGCAGACGAGACAACAATTAAGGAAAAAGAAAAATGGTATAATACAGATTCTGGCCCCGGTGCAACTGGAAGTGGTATTGCCACTCAAGGAAGTGGCCTTGATAAATTTTGTCCCAATAACGTCCTTGCCGATGTTGAACGATTAGAAATTCTGATTGGCGGAAGACGAGCCGGCAATAATTCCCCAGAAATCATTAATAAAGAAGCTGCTATTTGTCAGAGATTATTTACAGGAAGTATCATGGATAATTATGTTTATCGGTCCCACATTGACGAAATCGTTGATGATTACCACAGTGATTGAGGGTATGCAATTAGATCAGTGACAAGAAAATAAGATGAACATATATAATGCTCAACGTGGACCTGGGGACCCCGATTAGCCGAGTGGTCTAAAGCGCTCACCGTTACGGATCACTGCCATCTCACCTCTGTCTGCGTGAGTTCGAGTCTCAGGCTCGGCTAACGTCAGTGGCTTCTCGTGGGTCGGTGGTTCTTCCCGGGGTTTTCCAGGGTTCTTCCTCCACCAATTATACTGGCCGCCATGTATAGCCTATCTTGTGCTGAAAAATGACGTTAAAACCAACAATAACAATAACAATAACAACTTGGACCTGTAGTGGTCAGGGTGATAAATTCGCGATTATCAACATATAAAGCGATCTATAGCGATGTTGTTCAAAGTCTATTCAGCTGGATATCCCCAGAAGCAATACGGATTGCAAAGCAACTGGGAATGAAAGCTATTGACGTTGTTGGTGATAAAGGTATTGGTGTTGCTGGTGATGTTGCTAGTAAATCATTCTCAGCAATCAAGGATAGACTAGCACGAATAATACGCAGACCACCAGCGGTCCGACCTCAGCCAGTAAAATTGCCCAGCACCGAAATTATGCCTGCAAATATTAGTAAAATAATAAATCAAGCTGCAAGTGAACGGTTGAAGGAATTAGCCGGTGAAGAAGCTCGGAATATAAATGCAAATTTGGTAGCGGGTAGTGGGTTATCTCGTCGACACCGACGTTAAACGTCGATGGTGCATCATTTTAGACAACAGCAAATATAAATAATGTTCAAACGTGTATCTGATCCAGCATTTGACATGGACGCACCAGTACTCAAGGATAAGTATGTGCGTGATTAGCAATATTATTCTTATGAAGCACGAGAACCAAACCAACGTGGACGAATCGAATTACAATTCCAGGATACATCAAAACATTTCCTACCCGTCAAGGCATTCGTTGAAGTTCATGGTAGACTTGTAAAATTCGATGGTAATCCTTATGGTGATTTGCAGGGTGGATTTGTTAATAACAGAATTATGCCATTATTCAGCAGTGCACGATATATTATTGATGGTAAAGAAATCGAAGCATGCCTCAATGACATTGATCTTGCTAGGACAATATTGGGGCTATCCCGATACAGCGATGATTATGCAAGGTCCGCAGCTCCGTCGATGATGTTTGCAAAAGATACTGTTGATTGCGCTAAGGGTCAACCTTATATTTTCTGACGCCCCAAAATGTTACTGTTGCGGCTGACGAAGCCGATGTTGAGGGTTTATTCTTTGTAAATGCGACTTTTAATCTGGGAATCTCAGCACGTAAAAATCAAATTGATTCTCATGGGAGATATCTTTGGTTTCTGCATAAATTTTAGAAACGTTATCTTCGGGACCAAACACACGGTTTCTCTCGTTCGAAAAGCCACGGCCGACGATGCTATCTGGCACGCTGAAGGAGTTGATCCGGCTGCAACCCTGACACTTGATGGAAATGTGACACTGACAAAGCTTTCGTTGTGGATGCCAACAATGTCACCATCACTCACGGAAGAAAAACGGCTGCTGTCTTGTATGGACAGCGACTGCAAATCAACGCTATCATGGTTGATGATGACTACGGACTCGATCACCAGCACAGCTGTTGGCGCATTTGCATGGCAGATCGAATCACAACAGGGAGTTTCAGCACCACGACATGTATCTATAGCTTTTCAAGATATCAGACGACAGAATTCTCAAATACGAAATCATATGGTATTTGACCAACTTGTGAAGTTTCTTTGAGGATAAATGGACATCAAGAACCGTCTGAAGAAGTGTTGCTTGATTTTGAAAACAATCACGTTGCACGTGCTTATCATCGCTTGATGACATTCATGGGGAGTGATCAGAATGTGGATTCTGGGTTGCAAATATCCCAGCGGGATTTCTCGACGTTATATCCGATCAACCACTTCTCACTGAAACACCTAGATTTATTTAGATAGTCAGTCATTGACATACATTTTCGAGCTCGAGTAAGTGCACTGCCAGCCAGTGTTACTGATTATCGAGCAATCGCTGTTATACTCTCAGACAAAACAATGCAGCTTGAAGGTGTTGGTGGACGAATGAGTTATTGATGCCTCAGTTGAAAACATGTAATCGATCCTAAGAGCACGATCAGTAATTAAATCGCCCATAATATTATAATGTCATATCATCACGTTAATGTTACTCTGACTCCTGGTCAGACTAATAAGCTACAATCAGCATTAAAAAAGAATTCTGGAACAAAAATATTACTGAAATCAGCACAGATCACAAGCGATAAGGGTCCAAATAAATTATGCTTGACTGAGCGTCAACTCATGCATTTCAATGACGTCAAACGATCAGCGACTGGTGTTAGACTTAATCTTTCTGCGGGTGCCATTAACGACATTGCCAAGACGGGTGGTATATTTTCACTTCTCGCAGCTATACCAGTGTTGATAGCCGCTGCAGCCCCAGTTGTTGCAAAAGCAGCTGCACTTGGTGCTGTTGGAACTGCTGCTGAGATGGCATTAAGGAAAGCAACAGGTCACGGACTAAAGAATTCCAAAAAAGGGCGGGGTCTAAGACTGCCAGGAACACCTCGCTAAACATGCTTCTCATGTCCAATTTTGACTTACTTGATGCTGCTAAGAAATTAAACATCAAAAACATCAGAGGTGTTTTTATGCGTGATCAATTACCGGAAAAACCAAACCGTGTTGAAACCGGTATCATTAATCTTGATGGAAGTTTTGGTCCAGGTACTCATTGGGTTGCATATGTGATTGATCCAAATGGAGTTGTTTATTTTAATTCGTATGGGTTGGCGCCACCAAAAAACTTTTAAAATATACCAGCAGAAACACTGCACCGATATGGTATTCAACATTACCAACACAGACAATAACTGATCCGCCAATATGTGGCCGTGAAGTACTCACTGTGCTCGACGCTATGTCAACATCGTCAGGGGCACCGCCTCATAAAAGCGTGCACGAGTATACATTGCGGTCCAACATTTTAAACAGGTCTTAGTGTAATATGCAATGGAAGATATTTACGGAAGATCTGCTAAAGGCAATCCCCAAGGTGACTTATCCAAATATGCAACCCTTGACGAAGTCAAGGATGAGTTCTCTAATCTTTTGCGTCTCGCAGATGTGGACCAAAATGAAGTTGCTGTTTTTCAGGATAAGCAAGGACGGCTAAAGATGAACAATATCCCGTTGACAGATATTATTCTGCTGGTTCCAGGCGCGACCGAAGATAACTTAGTGGTGTTTGCTAAAAACGGTAAAATTAAAAACTCGGAGGAATCAATTTTAACACTCATGGGAGAGATTACTGGACGCATCAGAAGAATTGGAGACATTATGTATGGCGATCTCAACATGAGTAGAAATACAATTAACAATGTGAAAGAACCAAAATCAGATGATGATGTGGCAACAAAAAAATACGTCGACAGTAATAACGCTACGATCAGAACTGAGATTAGTAAATACGTTGCTAAAACTGGTGATGCAATGACTGGTTCTCTCAATATGGCTGATAATAAAATTACTGGTCTTGGAGAACCAGAATCAAGCGATGACGCTGCAACGAAAAAATACGTCGACAATAGCAAGATCCCGACGATGACTTCATTAATGACAATCAGTGATGGAATGACCACGTTTATATCTGAAAAAGCTAGTCATTTAACCGCGTTTACAACTTTTCGTAGAAACACAAACAGAACCATTAATCAATTGTTTTAGAAGTCCAGCTGTCATCGAATCATTGCAGCGGTACAGCATCTAAATCAAGTTGCTTCTGACCTCAGATATGTCAATCGGATTATTGTTGAAACAGTAATTGATATTGGAGATGAGTTCGTCGATCTTAGCCACCTCCACCCCCATACAACGACACTTAAACAATTATTCCTGAACAAATATTCGATCACTGAGGCAGATCTGCCAGCGTTTAAACTTCCCGGATTTAACACCGACGAGCTAAAGAAAAACGTTAACGATATTATCGATGAATATTTTCCAGCGATATTAGAATCATGGAAAAAATATCTCCTCCTCCGAATATTCTAACCCATAATAATAATCCAGACGGCGGTGGTCGTCATATATCATCAGGTGTTGTCAATATCACATCAACGTCGCAGTTAAGCTGGTGTGTGATGCTATCGATGGCAGCTATCAAATAGATCTTGAAAACTTCAGGCAGGCACAGCAGGGATATATTCTATACACATTTACTCCTCAAGCTCCAACTGGAATTTTGGTTGTGTTAAAACCTGTTAATTCGGTTTATCTACGATGTCATAATCCGCTGCTGTCACGGATACATTTCAAACTTACTGACCAGCGCGGACACCTTCTTGACTTATGAGATGAATCTTTGACGATAAGTTTGTATATGAGATCGTAAGATCTTCGCGCTCGTCAGATCGTAGATCTTCAACGTCGAGATCCTGACAGTAGTCAGTAAGTTAAGGAGTAAAAAAAAATCCCACCCGAAATGCTTGGGCCCATGGAACCTCACAACGATAATGAAAAAATAAATTATTTTGTGTGTATTATATAATGTACCAACGCACGAGAGTTTTTGTAAACAACAAAGCGGAACTCTAAAATGCCGTCAAAACAATCTTGACACTTCCTCACACAGAAAAGTTTAGTGTTAATATACTTATTGGTGATTATGGCGATGAGAAACTTCTGTTAACGCAGGAACAGTTAAATGAGCTGCAACGAGAACATGTTATTACAGCTGTATGTGATAGGGATCAAATTCTGAATTACTCACGTTCTTGCCATAAACGATCCAAGTTACAGGAAGTACTTTCGTCGGGGTAACTACCCAACCCAAAAAAAAGATTTTCCGACAAAAAAAAATGAAATATTATACACGCCGCCGACAATACGCTATTATTTGGTGTCATAACTTTCACTTTGTTTAGATGTTACAACTTTCACTTTCACAATTCGATTGTTTGCAATCATAAATATTTTTTCAACTGACTTACACGCACACTCACAATTTTTTTTTTTTTGTTTCTTATTCGCGTGACAGCTCTGATCTAATTTTCTCAATCGCGTGTGTGTGTGGAACGAATTGCTCAACTTGTTTATCATCACATGCACAAACTAATGATTGTGTCATTGCCTGTTTGAATAATTGAATAAACCTGTATTCGGCTGCTAGTATATATCTTCCTTCAGATTTTCGTTCCTGCAGCGCTTCAAAATCACAAATGATTTTTTTCAGGATCAAGTTGATCAGAGAGTTGTACATGGGTTTGTAATTTTTGAATTGCATAAATAATCGCATCACTATTTCCGTGATTCATTATATAATAAATATCTGTTTAAAATAAAAAAAAAAATATTTCCATTCCTAATTTTTGAGGAATGCATATACAGCACAATACACATACTTATTTACAGTACTATATATACATACTTAATTCTAACGGACGGCACAATACACATTTTTAATTCTGTCTTAATTTGTATGGACGGCACAATACACATACTTAATTCTAACGGACAGCACAACACACAGTCTAACTCTAGTAGCATATTAACAGCATTAAGCTTTTTAAAACATTAAACTATTTACAGCATTAAGCTATTTACAGCATTATAAACATAATCAAGCTATTTACAACATTAAACAACGGCTCCGGTGGCCTAGTGGTTAGAGCGTCCGCCTCGGATGCGGGATGTCGTGGGTTCGATCCCCGGTCGAGTCATACCAAAGACTTACAAAAATGGTACTAACAGCTGCCTCGCTTGGCGCTCAGCATTAAGAGGTTAGTGTTAGGGCTGGTCGGCCTGGTGTCAGGATAATGTGACTGGGTGGGACATCATGCTACATGTCTGCGGCATGATGCCCCAGTGCTAGACATCACTATGAACTACAACACTGCAGACATCGTAGCGATATGACTGAAAAATTGTTAAAGCTACGTTAAATATCCAAATCACACACACACACACACACACATACACACACACACACACACACACACACACAACATTAAACTATTGACAGCATTATATACATAATCAACCTATTTAAAACATTATATACAGAAATTCAAGCTATTTACAGCATTAAGCTATTTACAGCAATGTGTTGATAATCAAGCTATTTACAGCATTATATACTGAATTATATACACAAATTCAAACTTACATCGCCACCAGGGGCCCTTCTCTACGAGCAACAGATTTACATTGATAACTGGAAATGTTTTGCACACCTCCGCCCCAAAATCAACCCCGGGGATTGCAAAATAGCACCCATCATATTGCTGACATGGTAGGGAGGTGTACATGAATTTTCAGTTATCAGTACATTTTTCTGTTGAATTTCAAGCTTTGGGCGGAGCCCCAATTATTAAATGCAATTTATCGCAACCGTCGAAAAATTTGTCAGTCACGGGAATATACATCACACGTCGAGTATGGAATTCCGCAACACTAACCGCTCGACAACGGATCCTTCTTACTATCATAAGTTTAAAATATTATTACAAAGTTACCAATACCTGGAAATCGCCTGACTTACATCCAAGTGGGCGCGGCTTATTTTTATCTTTGTCTTCCTGATATAGTCAGGGACAGAGTCCTTGTCTAAAGACACCAGGGGGAGGGGAACAAGGAAGAAACACAGGAACCCCACAAAAAAAGTAATTTCCTCCTCATAGAATATTAACACTACCTTGTAACACGGATACAAGCGAGGATACTGTTTAATCCCTTCACTAGTGGAGGAGGTAGAGTTATCTTCCTTGAGATACTGAAATATTTTTTGTTTGTATTTCTTTGAAAATGCTGAGTTGGTTATATTATCTGAGATTCGGCATACTGAACGTCGGCAAATATCAAAACAGTTTCCAGCTTTATTCATTGATGAAACTATTATTGTTTCGCCTGTCTCTGTATTTACAGATTTAACCGGTCTTCATTTTCTTTTATTATTGCCAATATTTCCACGTGCAGAATTCTGACTCTGTCTAATAGACTGCAGATTATTCAAAGAGTTATCAAGTTTTGGGCCGTTAATATGATCAATCACAAGCCCATCTCTGATCAAACCATTAAAACATTCATAAACAAACCTATGGGCTTGGTATTTTTTTTTTCCAGCACCGAATATGAGATAACCAGCTTTAGTGACAAAACCGACTGGTTCTTGTAGTCGACAGTTCCTAATTATACCAGCACGCGACGCCTCATAGTTCTTGATGATGGGATGCGTTACAAATTCATCGGCTTTATCTCCTTGCTCCATTTATATAGTATATATTATTTGTCTAAATTATTATTTTATTACTAGAAAAAATATATAGGATGCTGCTATTGTGAAAAGCAAGCGAGATAGTCTCCAGCGTTTTTTTTTTATAGGAGGGAGATTCAACGTTGAAGCCCTCGGCGTTATTTTTTAAAATCATAATACCGTTTCAAAGCTCTGTATTTTTGCCTCCACAGTCTACACGCAACTGCGTTTCTCCCCTGACTCCTTTGTTACATTTCAAACACGGATTTGGTCTTTGACACTCTCGTCGCACACTCTGTAGGTGGTATCCGCAGAAATCCGTTAAACAAGCCTTATTACAAGGAGTTCTAAATCCAATCATCAACCACTTGCGACTATTCTTTGCCTGAATCATTGTATATTATAAATTAAAGTTTAATTTAAATATATATTTGCCTTAATTATATGATGGAATAAATTACAAGATTATCTGCGATCAAACCCTCTCAAGCTAGGTTCGATCTTGACAGAATAACCCCTGACTTGCCGAGACGAACACTGGTTGATTTGACAAATCAGAGTCTAATCGACAGTATCCGTGAAGCCAAGAAAGTGTTTCGCAACGATGGTGCGGTTTATGTGTGGTCAACATTCAGAATTATCTCGACGAATAAAGATACCTTTTCAAAATAAAATTTATTGTAGCGGTGGACTCCGCCGACGTAACCTGGATTATCCGTGACAAAACGTGACCCTGTTCGAAAATCACACCGCGCTCGGGGTATTGTCACATTAAGTAAAATTTCCAAACCAGGAATACTGGTGGGTATCGACAAACCATATTATGAGCGAGCATACTCTGTGACGGCAGTTGTTAATGCGATATATCGGCTGAATGAGAAGCCTAGCGTTGATGACCTCCTGCCGATGAAAATTTCGACCTTGAATTGTGTTGCCGAAAGAGTCACATTACATTTTATAAACGCGATACGTGGAAATGGTTTAATGGATCTGAGACGTAATAAAATAAATGAGTGGGCTGAGCATATTAGAGAAAATGGCGCTACGATTAGAGACGTTGCTGAGCCTGAAAAGAAATTAAAATTTCCAATAAGTGTGAAGACACTAACCGGCGAGATGTTGTACGAATCAAAATATAAATCAAAGGGAGCTTCACAAACGTGGACGTCGGACGTAACATTATTTCCACGAAATCGTACTGTTGAATTTTATGACGGTGATATTTTCAATTTTATTAAAAATATCAGTAAGAGCGATCCTGTATCTGTGTGGTTGTTTCAAAGTTCCGAATATGGAGATTATGTACGGCCCAATGGAGATATTCATCGTACTGAATCTCTTTATGACAAAATGAAAAATCTTGTTGAAATATACCGTTGATGTCAAACGATTACGCGGTAATTGTTTTATCGCTCCGTCAGTTGCTGCTCACTTCGCTCGGGAGAAAAATTCATGGAAACCGACAAGATCGGAATTTCTTGACTATATAAAACGCAGTTGTGTCGAATACGGACACGGCGGGTTGTGGAACACTAAATACGATTATAAGGATGGTATCTCCGTTGATAGCGTATGTTTCGATAAACTTATTATCGATTGAAAATAGATTTCATGATACTGCAGTCAGAGTTGCCACAGATTCATTTTATGTGGATAGGAAATATGCAGGATTGTTAAAGATCGGTTTTGATGCATCATGGGGTGAATGGAGAATAAAAAGAGAAAAAATACTCAGTTATTCTGAATCCGCCGACGTTGGATCTGAGGAAATATACTACAACAATAGTCAGCGTTGTCATCAGCACCATCGGTATATGATCCCGTGGCCAGACATACGACAGTCTATCTTAACGGGTGTGGTGGTTCTGGTAAAACAACGAGTGCAATCGAATTATTTTGGAACTTTGACATGGTTGTCTTAACGCCTACTATGACTCGCCAGAGAAATGAAAGAAAGAGGAGTTAAATCTCAGACTTATCAGAGCTTGTTTTGGTGGAAAGGAGATGCGTGGACTCCTGGCCGAATGGGCGAAAAATTCATTCCCAAGATCATTATTTGGGATGAAATATGCACAGTGTCTTTAGATATGTTAAAAACGTTTCTTGTTTGGTTGTTAACTCGGAACACTGCTGTTATTATGCGTGGAGATCATAGTCAACCACCACCCTTTGTTGGATTATTTCCGCATGACTGGTTGAAAATGTTCGTAGATTATTATGAGGAAATAAAGATTTTAAAAAGCTAATCAGACTACAGCCATATAGCATCCAGTGCTTGATAATGCATGAGGTAATTCCGGAGACTACGATGAGTGATTTTTTTTGTTGTTGTAATTTGTGGAGACCTGCAGATCGTATTGTCGCATCCAGGAAAGTAGTTCGTGATTCACTTCAGCAGAAATTATATCTACCTGTACCATTGTGTTATCGCCCAGCAGATACATGCAAATAAAATATTGATGTTGAAATTCCTGGGTCAAGGGAAAAACAAAAACTTGTATTAAATGATATTGTTTTTGTTCCTGTGAGTGTTGCATTTTCTCTTCATTCATCACAGGGATTGACAATGTTAGACTAATATTTGGATTGTTGATGATCGCATCGAGTGGTCAAATTTAGTTTATTTGGCAGTGTCGAGAGTCAGAAGAATGTCTCAGCTGTGTGGGGTTATCATAGACTGAGCAGTGAATAATAATCAAACTCAGGAAATCAACGACGATGTAGTAAGGAAAACATTAACTGGTTATCAGCGATGTGACCACACAAAAAAAATAATAAGCGCGACTTTGATCTTGATATTGAATTTGTCATGACGCTGAAACAACGTCAAAACAATCATTGTCTTTGCTGAAACACACTAATGTTGTGGCAGTATTAGAATAACAATCCAAGACAATTTACCGTGGATAGAATTAATAGTAGTCTCGGTCACAGACGTGAAAATGTGATGCTGACTTGTCTTGAGTGTAATCGACGTCGAGGAGACAGTGCCTTATTGCTAATAAATCACCCTTCACAAAACTGAAGGTGGTGGTAATTGTGTATCTTCAGGAATTACTTGTAATTGTTCACGTACAAATCCACGTTGAGGAGCAGTTGAATCTAGTTTGTAGATTGCAGGTCTACCAGTAGATGTAACCACACTGGAAATTTTATGTGTGGTTACACTCCAGACTGAGTCAGTCGTTCACTTTTTACCCCCTCCCTTAAGCTCCCCCGGCTCATATAAATATCTGACAGTCACATTACCCCGTACTTGTTGTTTTGAGAAAGAGTCATGTAGTTGTACTGGTATGTATTTCTTCGAGACTGCATTTATGGGCGTCATAGAAATTCCACGAGTAATTTCATTATTTAACGCAGCTGTCACACTTGGTGGTCTTGCAACCCATTCACGAGATCTCATGTCTTTCTGAACTTTGTTCAGGGATATTTCCTGCGCATACTGATATCCAAACAATCGTTCCCTCGTGTGATTTTGACGTTATGTTGTTGCATCATCGACGTTACTTTACCAAGAAATTCTTTGCCAGAATCAGCCTGTAGCAACTGTAGCCATCGCAAGGGTCCTCGTTGATAAATTCGTTCAAACGCAGATGCAACTTCAGTTGCTGTTTTAGTTGATAGTGGTTCTGCTTCTTTATATCTACTTGCAACGTCAACGACAGTTAAAGCGTTTTTGTATGCGCGTGATTGACGTCTACCAGTTTTTATAGTATCATGCGGTAAAGACAAAATATCTGCCTGATGAACTTCATTGAGAGTGCTGACATCAAAATGTGCGTACTGAATTTTTTTTAGGTGTGGTAGATAAATTTGCCATATTGCCTGTCGTACTAACCAATCTGCAGCAACAGAACGTTCGACACCTGCGGCATCAGCAAGTTTATTAATCGCTGCTTTACCCCTCCAATATTCTCTTGGGCTATAATAAATCGATTCCATATAATAGTTATCTATGATTAATTACCGGCCCCTAGCACTAGTTTACCTTTCATCGCAGATCTTATTAAAACATTAGCAAGCGATTCTCTGAGAGACTTATTTTTTACGACTTTATAGTGTGAATGAACTTCACTTCTGCGATATGTCGTCGTTGTAAATCTGGATTTTTATACACGACATTATGAACGTGGCAAGCTTGATCAATCGCATTTATTAGATATTCTCCAGGTCTTGGTTGATCTTATTCGTCAAGTCGGATATCAAGTCGGGTTCCAGGACCACAATAATTATATCCAGTAAGATGCTTCTTGTCAGGATACATAGCCCATGAAGCCCCTGGTAATTTTTTCAGTGAAGCAGCGATATCTCTGCCTGTAGCATGAGAGATAAATTTGTATTTTTTTGTACCACATTTTATATACTTGTCTGTAAATGCACGCTTTTTATTCCTCGTCGTTATTGTTTTTAGTTAAATGGTGGGGGCGGGTGCTCTGCATCGAACACAATATAAATCCATATAATTATTATATATTCCTACAACATGAATGTCATTGATTTCTCAGCGACACGAAAGCATGAGCCAGTCAAGCATCATCCAGCGCTACCAAATTCTATCAGAGCAGTTATCATAGGTCCATCTGGGTCTGGTAAGACGCAATTGTTACTTAGCCTGATAATGAGATAGCTCAAGTGGGATAAGTTGTGTTTAGTGGCACCATCCGCAGTTGATCAGCGATGCTTCGACGTGCTTAAAGGTTTTAATGAAAATGCAAGGTTGTTAAACGAGGACGGCAATGATATTATTGATTTTATCACCGACATCAACGATGCGCCGTTGGTAGATGATCTCAACGGGGGCATTAACATTCTCGTAATATACGATGATGTGATGCTAGACAAACAATCAAATCCAGCTCGGATATTTTCCCGATGCAGACACAAAAACACCGATATTATATACGTTACTCAGCGATATACGCAAATACCTAAAGTGATCAGAGATAACTGCAATCTTCTGGTTGTCTTGAATGGTGTTGATATCCACACACTAAGAAACATCCACCAGACTTGGTGTTCAGGATATGAGGATATGATTTAGTTAAAAAAAAAAACTTCTTCTCGAAAGCGCAAGCGATTCCTCGTGGATTTATCACAATAAATTTACACGACCCTCGGTCGCGATGTCGCAGAGGTCTCGAGAAAATGTTTGGTTGAGAGACCCGTTACTTTTTTTAACCACGCTACAGCAGCAGGGAGGGGACTGCCAACAATAAATGGCCCGGGTCGGTAAACGAGAACGCATAAAAATTTGAAAATAAAAGCGTCAAAAGAAACAAAAATAACAGAAATGCGCTAACCCTGTAGAGGTCACAGTGTAGTGCAACTCGGTGTTACGTATATGTAATTTAAACACTTGTGTGTTAGTGTTATATTTCTTTTTTATTTTATTTGTATTTCATTACATGTTATTGCAATGATAACTTTATTCACTGGATTTGACATTTTTTCCAGAAAATTCAGTTCAGTTCTGTTAAACCTGATAAACACACAGTAGTTTGAAACTTTGTATCTTTTGCTGACCTAGATTCGGAGCCAGTTTCAGTCCTGTAGTAAACAACTTTTATAAAAAAAAAAAAAAAAATTATTATTGAATCTTATAGTAAGATTCGTTCAGTACAATCGAATTCGTCCATGGCGGACGTG
The DNA here is from genome assembly GCA_016617855.1 of Megalonaias nervosa. Classification (NCBI taxonomy): domain Eukaryota; kingdom Metazoa; phylum Mollusca; class Bivalvia; order Unionida; family Unionidae; genus Megalonaias; species Megalonaias nervosa. The sequence goes on from JAECUM010016124.1 coordinate 21,676, forward strand.
ACAGCTGGCATATACTGTTACTACGTCGCTTGAACGGAAGTGGTCACGTGACCTATCAAGTGATCCGTTTTGCGTTTCCGTTAAGGGTTAAAACTGACGTATCATAGTGATTTTGAGTCAGTCGTAGTTCATACCTTCGGGCTCAAAGGTATTTCTGTTGTTGCCAGTTTGAATTGATTTTTTTTTATTATTTAAAATAATTTATTTCCCTGGAAAATACTTGTGCTTATCAGAATTCTTGGACAAAGACATTTACTGAAAATTATTCGGAATTCTGAAGCCGGAATATTATTCTTGGTGATTCAACAAGGAACTGTCGACACGACAACACAAAACAGGTTATAGAAGACGTCATCGCCTTCCATCTTGGAACTTCATCGGGATTCGAACTTTGATTCACTTAGAACGTTTTAGTGATATGACTTATATTTTTAATTATTGGATTAATTTTTGGATTCGGTTCATAAACTGTAAGTCCTTTTTCGGATTTTTACCTTGTTTTTCTAGGGAAAGAAATTATTTTGTTAAATTTACAAAGCTTTTTGGCTTCACTCTTTTTTTGTTTGTTACTTTTGTACGAGCCTAGACACATAACACCGGTTAGAGGTCTCGGTTTAGCATTATTGACCTTGTATTTTCATTTTCGTAGGAAGGTTTATTTTCAAAAAGGGACTGCTCTAAAAAGTGGTCTATTCACCCTCCCTGCTGCTATCTAAAATAGGGCTAGCCAAGGAAAATATATCAATAGACTGATGAATAGTAGTCCTTGCTTGAACTTATAAACTTGTATTTTAAGAAAAAAGAGACTATGATAGACAGCTAGGATCCCGTGTCAGATCTGGTCTTAAGAGTAATCTGACGCACTTTTATCACTCGGTACGAGTTATTTCCAAAAGACAATTTTCACCGTTAATCTCGTGAGAGCTACCTGTGCTCTAAATGTCTTGATTACATTTTAGATAAATATGTCGCGTGTTTCGCGTCCTTTATTTTCCCAGCTGGTTAATTTTGGATTTAAAACCTTTTGCGGAATCAATATTTAACAGCGAATTTAGTAGTCTAGTTCCCTGACCTGTCTCCACCTCGTTACTCTTCCTCAAAACAACGAGTAACAAAGTGGAGAGAAATCAGGGAACCAGACTAGTAGATTTGCATTCGGAACACGCTTACGTTTTTTAATTTTTTTATTAATTTTTTCTAGTATGCGATGCAAAAGGCCGAGGACAATCCTATTGGTATGTTTACTAGGCATTGGCAACAATCTTTATTTGTTCGTGCTTTATTGGCATTGTCATTCATGTTTTATTGCAGCTGAAATGTATAAAAGTATTTCAGCATTTAATTTTCAGAATTACATAAAAAATACCTGTATTTAGATACGTAAAATTATAATTTGGGGAAAACTTTGTGGTAGCGCCTATTTTCGAGTAAAAATTTACCTATTTTCAACGGCCGAGGATATTCGCACGATCGCCGTGTACCACATCAGGAAAGACTATTCGCTTGGCTGATGTGTGTATCAGGAAAGACTATTCGCTTGGCTGATGTGTGTATGATTTATACATAATTTTTGTAAAGCTATTCGTACGGCTTCCGCTTATCTGATCTGCTAAACGTACTAATGTAATTTGTAACATTTAATTCCATATTTGCTAGTCATTGTTGTTGAAACTTGTACAATATTATATACCGCAGGGCCAAGGTATCGTGGGTTTTAAAGTTTGCGATCGGCGAATACGTAAATAAAAACATTTACCTTCAAGATATTGTATACGTCTGTTGTTTTTTTACTCTATTTTAAAATGCATTCAATTTCTAGTATAAATCGGATGACTACAGGAAACAATCGATAAGCAGACGCCATTCAAGGTTATGCAAGGGTAATTACTCTGATATCGTGGTAGTACTGAAAAAAAAAATATTTTTTGCAATGGCATATACTTGTACAAATGTTGGGAACTTGATGTATCTGTTGACAAAGTAAGTCAACTTGAAAACTGGATGCTATTTCCATGGCATTCATCCTACCACCTGTGCCATCCAACAGAAGCTTTTCAGAGACAATTAAAGAAATACATCTGTAACCATGTGCATTGGGGAGAGTTCACTGGGATTGTTTCTGATAATGGACCACCAACATGAGCATGAAAGTATATGTCGACCTCAGACTATTTAAATAACTCCTGGAGTTCCATTGAAACGTAGCAAATCATGTACAACAAAGTTTTAAAGTCAAACCTGTCAATTGCAAAAGCCACCAGAAAACAGCAACCTTTCATACTTCACAATATGACTTGTATTTGCTACCACAGATTTGATCTCATGGTTTTTGACAAATTCGGTCTTCATGTGACTGGCTCTTGCATAACATCATTATCAGATGACAAACTGGTTAACTGATTTGTGACAGCAGTTTTAAAAAGATATAGATTCTATTGAGAACATGGGATATGGCCATTGTTTGAAAACAATGATACTCAGGAGTGTATCTTTAAATTAGTGTACTCATCAGCAATCCCAACATTTTCCCAGATCACCTGGTGATGCAGAACTAGTAACTTATGGTCATGTAATGTATACAAGATAAGTACATGATAAGTGGCACTATGTAGAAAAATCTGAATACCACGATACCATAGAACCCACAATATCACAGGAACCTACCTTACTCCTTCACCTCTGGTAAAAATAGAAAATTTAGAATAAATATTTAGTAAATCAAGAGAGTAAAATACTCTGTTATTTATATTTAGTTTGTATTGTTAGTTTTTTTTCTCCTTGATTATATGTTCTGTATAATTGTATTTTGGACTTGACCTTGTCCGAAATCAAGTTCACTGTGGACCTGATTGTGGACACTATGTTCTTTTGATTTTGTAAACAAATAATACATAGTTAATATTTCCCTGTGAGTGTGGGTTAAATATTAGGCTCATTATCAATAAAAGTAAACATGTTCATTTGGGTCTTGGTCTAGGATAGTTGAATTCCCTGATGAAGAACCTGTTGTACCTGATGTTTCACATGTTCTTTATTATAGTTTCAGGGGCCAAACTAGACTTAAATTTTAGGGAGAAGTGACTTCTCCTTTTGGACTGAACAGGGAGGAGTGAGACCTGAATGGCGAGAAGTGGGAGCAAAGCAAGACATGCTATATATGTATATATATATATATATATATATAGTAGTCCCCCTCTTATACGGCTACCCCTTCTGCACCGGAAAAGTAGCCTTATAAGACGGGTGGCCTTTCCAGAGGGGGAATAAATTTTTTGTGAGAAGTATATGTAATGTATGCAGTAAGAAAGCTACATTCTTCAAAGCAATTAATATCTTCGTTTAAAAGTAACATTAATTATTAAAAGGTTCTTCTTGTTATAATAATAGACTTATTTCAATTGAATATGCATTAATAGTTCTTATTCTTGGCGTAAGCATGATATGCAAGCAGGAGTTATTGTCATGCACATTGCAAAACCATTCAAAAGCAGCATTTAAATCTTGGTACATACATAATTCTCTTTCCATTTGCTCCATTTTCCCACTGCTGCTGAATAACCTCCTTATCGGTTATGACGTTGTTTATTCGAGTTCAACATGAAATTGTTTTATTTGAGTCTTTTCTACCTAAATTGGTTTGGCAAGTTCCCCCTCCCCACCTCGCCTGATGTCGTCGAATAGAATAACCTACTTTTTTCTAAAATAATCGTCTCCGTTTACGTGATGACATGTTAATGTTTGGCAATGATTTATTTGGATGTTGCTAACTGTATGCGATTTAATTGTGCAGACGAAACTTTTGCAGAGCGGACGAAATGCCTTCTTCGTAAAGGAATGTGTTGTCACATGATTTTTCGGTCTTTGTCTGGTACCCTGTTTTGTTCCAGGCTAATTTCTCTGTGTGTGTGTCTGCAAAAATCAATTTTTAGACTGTGCTGATCCTGTTATTACAATTACGTCCGGTTGTAATCATCAGTGTTGCCAACTACAAGACTGATTAAACAACTTTTCTGCATTTAAACAAAATGCCATGTGTTTTTTAAAGGCAGCGATCTTGTCACGTGATTCATTAGTTGCAGTCTGGTACCCTATTTGTGTTTACATTTCTTTACACTAAGTGAGAAAAGCCAAAACGACTTCGATATGTACGCAGATTTGATCTGAACAATAGCACCGGGCGGCCGTTAGGATTTGTAACCTTGACAATTATTGTCAGTAGTAATGGCCACTAATTATGAAGTGAACAAGCTCAACATCTTAATAAGGGAAGCCATAAAGGCTATCAAACCATTTTCCCGCTGACTTGTGTATTGTACATCAATATCACCACTTCTCGGCTGTTACTACTGTTCAATAGTTGTAATCTTAACAAATATCAGAGCGACTAAACCGGACATCTCATGATAACACAGCAGTAAGGCTAATCGGATTATGTGTACTTACCTTTTTGTATGGATTAAAATTTGAGTCTTTCTTGGCTTTATGGAATAAATGTGGCTTCTCGTGAGGCGTAAATGATATAATATTAACCTTAGTGGTACATGTACTTTAGTCAACACTTCTTTCAGTAACGAAAACCTGACATTGGGAAACAGAAATCGGATTACTTAACACATGTTATGAATAAAATTTGTTCTGGATACATATTACAAAATAAAATGCAGCCGTTTGTGAGGGGTAAATTTGATATTTTTGCACTAATATGCTGGTTGCGTTAGCGGGGTGGCCTTTTGTGAGGGGTACTTTTGAACACAAACTCGTCGGTGCCGTCAGATTCTGGCCATAATGAGCGGGTGGCCGCTGGTCGGGGGGGGGGCCATTCAAGAGGGGGACTATTATATATGTATATATATATATATATATATACATACATACATACATACATACATGTATATGCATGTATGTCAGGGGTCAAGCTAGACTTGAATTTTAGGAAGAAGTGTCTTCTCCTTTTGGACAGAACAGGGAAAAGTGAGCGCTCAACAGGGAGAAGTGGACGCGAAGCAAGAAACGCAATATATATATATATATATATATATATTTATATATATATATATATATATATAATGTGTGTCTCTTATTAGAATTATGCCCTCTATTTCCAAGTATTCATATTTGCATTTAACATTGGATTTAAGCAATACTTTATTTTCTAGTAGAAAATTTTCTTAGTTATTTTGGCCATATGACTCTAAAAGAGAATAACAGCAAATGCAATGTAACAAAATTTGACTGAGTAACTAGATTACATTATTGTAATTGAAGTTGGTAAAAATGCTTAATCAACTACCCTCAATCAATTTTTTTAAATATATTTTTGTATTTATTTTTGGTATATACTTTTGAAATGTTTACAATAATGGCACTTTCAAACATTTTTAAACACGTTTGACACAACCCCTGTGCCATGTACATGAGGGCAAATACACACGTGAACTCATTTCTTTGTTGCGGATAAAACATTACTGTAACTATTCATACATAACACACTAAAATGCATAAAATTACAGACATGGCACATTTATAGTCGGTATATGAACTAAACCCTTCTTTCCAGCCGGATCAACACCGGCTTGAGTGCATCAAGTTTTAGAAAGAGGGGTTTTCATAATGTAATCACTCACTTTATATAGCTTCATTACAAAAGTCTATGATAGGATTGCAGATTTCTGATTTATTTATTTGTCTACGTCCTTCTAATAATTTTAGGCATTGATTAAATATTATCTGCTTCGCAGCTTTTTTCCATATTTTCACAAATACGAGCCCAATCAGAAAACAACTTTGACCTTAAAACGCTTCTCACGAATTCCACAGCATAGCATTTTCTCATACGTTTCTGACCTATATACTTGCATTTTAAAGTTAAATCTTAAATAATATAATACCTAGGCTTTGCTTTATATGAAGTGTATATTTGACTGTATATATTTGCTCGATGATTTACGAAAACAGACAATCTAATAAACTGGTACTTCCCAGACATGGCGATGTCCGCCATTTTTTTCCCCGTTACTGGTAGCACTCTGGTACACATCGAGTTTAAAACCAATTTTATGACGAAATAGTGTACAAGAGGCAGTTAAAATATCCAGATCACCGATTTTATTTTGAAAACACAAACTGCTATACACGTACTATTGTTAAAGTTTCGAAACACAAGTATGTATGTTTTTATCATCGAAGGATAACATGCACAGATCGGGTAGTGATAGGGGCCTAGTTTCCAACACAGGTGCTCGACGCGAGCTTGATCTTAAGAACAAAAAAATAATAATCTGAAGGAAAAAAATCATACAGAGTGACAAAAATACCTCAGATTACCCCCATGACCCGCTCTCTTATATAGTATGATAGAGAGGGTCTAATGTCAGAACGGTTCATGGGGGTAATCTGAGGTATTTTTGTCACTCTGTATGATTTTTTTTCCTTCAGATTATTGTTTTGTTTTTTTAACATCAAGCTCGCGTCGAGCACCCGTGGTTTCCAACTCGGGAAATGGTTAATGGTCAATCAGTTATCAAAGCATGTGCCTGTGAATGTGCAAGAGTTTATTTGTCAGCTAACTAATATCAAAACTAGGCCTAGCTACTGCTGGCTTGAAGAATACCATTAGCTACAACACAATGCTAGAATAAACCTGCCTAAGGCAAGGGGGCATCTCAAAATGTGTTTGTCAATGTACCTCTGAAAAAAATCACAGGGCGAAGTCGTTTTCGCTTTCCTAACAGAAGAAGGCGAAGTTTACATTTTTTAGGCGACTTAATCGCCCACTTCGCCTGGTAGCGTGACCCCTGTAAAGTGTGTGTGTGTGTGTGTCGTTTTCATTCTCTTATTTGAATTATGCCCCCTACTTCCCAGTATGCATATTCACATCTAACATTGGTTTTAAGCAATACTTTATTTTCAAGTAGAAATTTTCTGAGTTCTATCTATATTATAAACACATTTGGTGCATGTTTATATCTGTCATATTCATGTACAGTATATTCTGGCAATATGACTTACCGGTAAAATGAGAAAAACAAAAGCTATGTACTGTAATGAATTTTAAATGAGTAACTAGTTTACAGTATTGTAATTGCAAGTTAGTACAAATGCTTAATCAACTACCCTTAATCAAGAATGTTTCTTTTTACTTTCTGAAAGTTCACTGAAAAAAGTGGCATTTGAAAAGATTTCTAAACATGTTTGAAACTACCCCTGTACCATGAACATGAGAGCAAATGCACACGTCTTTCAGATCATACTGTTTGTCCTAATTTCTTTCTTGCCGATTAAACTTGACCATAACTGTTTATAGACAGCACAAGAATTAAAGTCAGTATATGAATAAACTAAACCTTTTTCAACCAAATTGACACAGCCAACATGCAGGTGCATCTGTTTTTAGAAAGAGGGGTTTTCTCAATGTAACCACTCACTTTATAGCATCATTACAACAGTCCATTGATGGGATTGCAAATATAAGGTTTTATTATTTGACTACATACCTGATGTAACATTTAGCATTTGTTAAATAGTATTTGCTTCACTGTTTTTTTGCTTATATTCTCACACAAATGAGTGGACTCAGAATATAACCTTGGCTGTACGTGTCTCTTGAATTCCACAACATCTCATTGTCCCATTTGTTTCCGAGTTACATAATTGCATGTTAAAGCTAAATTTTCAATACATAATATTTAGACTCTGCTTTCTATGAATTGTATATTTTCCTGAACATATTTGCCTAATGGTTTATGGAAAGAGACAATCTAATAAAGTAGTACTTCCCAGAACAGCAATGTCTGCCTCGTGACAGTTTCCAAACTGATTTATATGAAGAAAATAATGTACACACAGCATTTTAAATATTTATGTTACTGATTCTATTCTTAAACACAAATTGCTATTTACATAAGTTTAAGTTTCGAAATGCAAGTTTGTATGTTTTTATCGTCAAAGGATAACTTGTGAAAATCGGGCAGTGGCAGTGATAGTTGCTGACTTACTTGGGGAAAGGGTTAATGGTCAATCAGCTATCAAAACACATGCCTATGAATGTGCAAGAGTTTGTTGGCGCAGTAGATATGAACACCAACTATTTGATGGCTTGAAGCCTACATTTCGCCTTGAGCTATAACATAACACTGGAACTCACCTGGCTAAGGCAAGGGAGCATCTAAGAAAGGATAGTTATTCAATGTTCCTCTTAAAAAAATTACAGGGAGTCATTTTCACTTTCCTAACAAAAGAAGGCAAAGTTTAAAATGTGTAGGCAACTGAGTTGCCCACTTTGCCTGGTAGTGTGACCCCTGAGTTTAATAACAGATTTTATATGTTTACAACTCAGAATGTTCTAGAAATGAACTTTGGACCTAAATCCTGTCTATACTTTTGTGTTTTACTTTTCTTTATTCTTAAGAAATTCTTGCGATAATATCAGAAGCAGAATCATTTGAGTTGTTGACTTCAGTTTTTTATTTGGGTAGAATTATTTATTTAAATTATTATTCTCAGGAATTACAAAGTACTCAGTAACATTCTTGGACAGAACCATTAATTGGAATTATTGTGAATTCACACAAAGACAACATGGATTATATTATTGTGAGTAATTAGAAGACTTGGCACATCATCATACTTCAGGCCACTGGTACATTGAAGACTACAGGTACATCAGCACCTTCAGTACTGGATCTTATTTGGAATACCACTGGAATTTAATTGAATTTTATTCATGAGGACTGGTGATAGGACCTTTTGGACTATTTGGGATTTAAGTCACATGAATATAAGTTCTTTTAAAATTTTCACTTTGTGTCATGGGGAAAGAAATTATTTGTTGAATTTTGAAATTGGTGTTCACTCTTTCTGTTGCTTAATTTAAGATCACAGAGTTGTAGAAGCTTCAGTATTATCACCAGTTGATGAACTTTTTCCATTAATCACTCAAGACAAACATGTTTTCTTTTTATTTTATGCTCTAATGATTTGACTGGCTAAAAGAGTATGAAAGTATTGACTAGCAAAAAGAGTATGAAAGTAGCAGATTTATTTGGTAATGTTTTCCATTTATACCTGCAATGTTTTGAATACATTTGCACAGTAAATCTGACCAATATAATTCTTTCTTAAATCTAGGTAACAAAGCTTAGCTTAACATATAGATTGAGACAGTAAATCTGAATAACAATTCTTTTGTAATTCAAGATAAGAAAGCATAATGTGGGATTTGATCCTGAATTGTTTGTCTGACAGGTCAATATATTTCCACTCAACTACAGTGATTAATGCATTTGAAGGTGATATTTCTTTGCTTATGTTAAGGCTATCTGTTGATACAAATTCTGGACTGTTAAAGTACAACTGAATTATCAAAATTTGTTCTCTTGGGAAAACAATTCATGGACTGGCCTCTAATTGTTTGTGCAGAATATCATAATTATTATAATCTGAGCTGTGAGACACATACTGGTTGCAGTGTGAATATTGTTAGCAAGTGAGTGAATAGTCTTTGTAAAATTTAGCATGCTCCTACATACAAAAAGAAACTCTGGAATAATTTCCATTTTTATGGTCTTTTGTTCTTCGATCAGTCAGCTGCCAAACCTGTAGTGGTTTTGATGGAAATTTTATGTTCAGGTGAGTTTACATCATTTTGACATTTACCTTATGTGTAGGTTGGTTGTTGTGTGGATAGTATTTTCTGTTGTGAGCACATGGTGGTCGTGCAAATAGTAAGTCTTTCCAAAAGTTTGGACACAGTGCTGTGTGGGTAGATACTTCCATTTCAGATACAGAGTTTATCTTCAATACTCTGTAAAAACCTGTTTGACAGACATCGACTTACAGATTGCAATTTTGGTCAGGTTATTGTCAAATAGCTTAATAGAGCAAAAAACAATACTGATTACATTCTTTTCTGAATCACTGTTCAAATGTAAAATGATCCCCTTTCCACAAAGAATACAAAGTTTCAGCATATAATAATGTCATGTTAGACTCGACTCAAAATTTGAAGCACAGAACATCTATTACAAGACAGTGTAGAAAAACAACATATCATTGAAGAAGATTACCTTGCACACTACAGATTTACAATTTTAGTGACCAGAAGTTGCTGGGCTGTATAAACTGAAGATATTTGGACAGGATGTTGTTTATTAATATTAGGTAGAACTGATAGTCTTATTTGGTTGAAGGGACATTCTGACATTTTATGTTTAAGAACTGTGGCTTTAAGTCATCCAGTTTTCACTGTGTTTACTACAGAGGAATCAGTCAGTGTTGTTAGTGGTTTATATAAACTGGCTGATATAAAAGATGGTATGTGGAACAATTTCATACACAGATGTGACAATATTATATAAAATGATACGCAGATATGACCTTATTGTATAGAATCATAAGTACTTTAGTAACTGTGCATTGCATGTACCACCCAAAACCAGCAGGACTAAAATCCACAAGAAACAGTCAAACACAGAAGTGCATCATGTACCATTGCAGGGTTGACATTTACCAGCATTCTGATTTTCCTTAGTTTCTTACTGGAACAACTTCATTACAGTGCAGTATTAACTCCCAGCCAGGATGCCTTCAAATCCGCCATCCAGTACATGCCATTTTAAGTAGATATGATAGTCAAGTGTCAGAAATTTGGTGATCATTTCTAAAACCGTGCTGAGCCTGATTAGTTCATTTGTTACTGTCAAGATAACTACATGTTGCATGGTTAATTTGCAGAGTGAAATACTTTCCCAAGAACAGCAATTCAAGAGTAATTATTTGTATTGTGGAAATTGCATTTGTAAGGGATTGGGTTTAGGAAGGGCAGTCTCCTGCTGTTAGGGAATAGTTGAATTCAGCACAGAATCAGAGAGGTATAATATGTGATAAATGAAATAATGGGACTTCACAATTTAGCATTTCTTATGGATGAGACTGAGCCCACCAGCCTTCCTATTTTGGAAGTTATTTATTGTGCAGTTTAAATTTTGTATGATTAGTCCTGGTTTAATAAAGTTTTACATGATACAAATTTAATCATCAGTATCAACATATTTTTAGTTGTTAAAGCTTTTGAAGTGGTGGAAAATGTACTTGGCTTTTGAAGTGGTAGGAAATGTACTTTTTATTAAGGTTTTTGAAGTGGTGGAAAGTGTACTTTTTATTAAGGCTTTTGAAGTGGTGGAAAATGTAGTTTTTATTAAGGCTTTTGAAGTGGTGGAAAATGTAGTTTTTATTAAGGCTTTTGAAGTGGTGGAAAGTGTAGATTTTATTAAGGTTTTTGAAGTGGTGGAAAATGTACTTTTTACTCATGAAAAGGAGGATTTTTATCCCACTGGTTTTTGGCATTATGGACAGCTTTTTGTCTTTACAGCTATTATAATATCAATGTTTTATGCATATCTATATTTTCTTAACTCCTGGTACATGATTTTGTCTAATTTTTGTAATTTTTATTAATGACTATAAATTGTAGTGATTACCTATAGTTGGATTTCATACATGCATATGGTCTATTTTAAGATATTAAAGAGCATACAATTACATAGGATCTATAAATAGCTGCTTTCATATGTCTTGACAGTTACTAGTAATAGAATTATTAGTAAATATGTTTACGAGATCTTGCCTTTTTCCCATTGGGCATATTGGTGAGGTTGTATCGTAGAAGAATTAAATTAATTCTTAATGGATGAATTAGGTCACATGAATTGGTTTTTCAAAATATTAGAAAGAGTACTCAGTAGTAAGATCTATCACATAGGGTATATTGCAATATATAGTTATAATAGACTCTTGCAGGTTTATATAAGGAGAGAACTGAGCAATCATATTTATTACTGTTTTGGAATCATTCTTATGTCTTTTGTTCCAGTTGTAACATGAAGTCTGCAGATGTGTTTTATGTTGTACTTAGATCTTATTAGAGAGGAAAAACATTTGTTTGGACTGTAAAGTGGGAATAGTAAGTGCTTATTTTTTGGACTATAATATTATTTTGGAACTATTGTGAATTATTCAAAGGAGTTCTGGACAATGCCATTTTGACAATATCACAATTCTTGGCAGACCAGTATATTTCCAGTTCTGAAGTTTATCCAGAACTTTTAATTCTTTTGGACTTTAATCTAACTCTTTCAGACTAGTTTTGGATTCACTTCATAATACAGTGAGTTCCTTTCACATTTTCATTTATAATTTTAATAATTTATTTATTTGACAGGTTAAGTTTTATAAAACTTGATGGTTTTGCTTCTTTTTGTTACTTGGTTTATGTCCATAAAGTGGTAACAGAAATCGGGCTCATCCAGGATACATATTTCAGAAATATTTCAGAGAAATGAAAATTGTTTGGAAATCTAAATTCATTTTAGTTGGACTTTTATCCAGGCTCATTTGATTTTACGTAGTGAAACCAACAAGCTTTCGGTGTTATGGAGAGTTTTGTTTCCAATTTGACCCAGGAATGTTCTCGAGTTTAAGGAAAGAGGAGTTGCTGGAGCTTGCCAACCACTATTCTTTCATAGATAAAATTGTCTTTGATAAGACAGGAAATTAAAAATATTTTGGTGAAGTATTTTTGTGAAAAAGGAAATTTTTGATGCAAATGCTTTGGATTAATTTGTAAGTCTCTGTCAAGTTCAGAAATGAAATTAGAAGAATTACAAGTAAAATACTAGCCAGATATAGAGCTTAGAAACTTAATTTTGACAAAGAAGAGAAGGAATGAGAGGAAAATGCAAATGCAAATGCAGGGAAAAGAAAGAGGGATGCAGATGCAGGAAAAAGAAAGACAAATGCAATTAAACGAAAGAGACAAATTCAGAAAAAGAAAGAGACAAATTCAGAAAGAAGAAAGATAGATGCAGTTGAAATTGCAGATACAAAAGGAAGAAAGAGAAAGAGAAGAGTGACAAATGCAGATCAGATACAAAAAGAGCAAAGAGAGAAGGAAATGCAAAATTAAAAAAATCAATATTTGGTACATTTTGAAAAATATAGTTGAGAATTTAATATGGCCAAGAGAGCACTAGACTTCGTTATTATAGAGAGTACTTATTGGCAAAGTACTTTAAGTTTATACTTCACAGTCAACAGAAGCAAGTGTTGATTATGGTTTGGTCAAGGAATGTATCTTGAAGGGTTATGAGTTGGTACCTAAGGCGTATCAACCGAGCTTTCGGAATTGCAAAAAAGAAAATAGCCAAACCCATACCGAGTTTGCTAGGGAAAAAGAACAAATGTTTGACAGGTGATGTGCATATAAAAAGATTAATAAAAGTTATGAGAAACTTAGACAACTCATATTAGGTGAAGAGTTCACGAATTCCTTCCATAGTGACATCAAGATTTACAGTACCTTGATGAACACCAACCATATAGACACTTTAGTCATGCGGCAGATGACTATTCCTTGACTCACAAAGTTTCATTTGTCAATATGTTTTTCCTCTCAGCAATGTTTAGTAAGAAACCACCTCAGTCTCAAGCAAGTACTTAAAAATTTCAATCTGGCCCAACTTATAAGAATCAAACATCTTATAAGACTAATCAGAAAACCTTATCTCTTCCTATGTGCACTTATTGCAAAAAAAATAGGGCACATTATTTCTGATTGCTTTAACTTAAATAATAAACAACATAATAAAAACAGTGCTGTTCCAAATGCTCTTGTTTAGCAGAGGTCAAGGTCACAGTCATATTGGAAACAATACATTTGTGGGGTCAAACAAGTTTATATGGAACTTTTGATTCTTTTGGGCTTTAATATAACTCTTTCATGATTATTTTGGATTCACTTCATAATACTGTGAGTGCATCTCACATTTTCATTCATAATTTTGATAATTAAATTATTTATTATGTTTAACAAAACTTGTTGTTTTTGTTTCTTTCTGTTCCTTAGTTTAAAACCAAAGAGTCATAAGGAATGTCACTTGCTTTTATTCATTTTACAAGTAACTAATTGAAGAAGTTTGTTTCTAGCATTTTCTTGAATGTTATTGAGGGAGTTTATCCCTTTTTTTACAGCCATGTTTGGGAGATTGGGGCCATTATAAAATTAGAAGCCAGTTTTTCAATTTCAGGGTCCGATAATGCTTGATCACAGTACAATTTTGAGACTTTATTTCACAGTTATCTAACATGTTTGCTGTTTATATTACCTTTCTTTATGATAAAATTATTTGTGTACTTGAATAAGAGTTGCAGTTTGGGGATATTACCTATGTTGAGACTGGGTAATGGTTAGATATGTAAAAGACAGCAAAGGTAGAATATTTCATCACTGAATGTATGTCCATTTAATGTACACATGTTGGGATTTGTACAAACCTGCAGACATGCTTTACCAAAGCTATATCTTCATTGATCTGTATTATTACAAACTGAAATTTTTTTATACACTTGCGCAAACATCAAGATTGAGCAGGGATCTGAGTTACTACTTGTGTTATGTATATAGTCAGTGAATGCATGTAGGAGCTGAAATCACATTACAAAAATATCTTCCCTCGCTCTTGGAGGATATTTGTATCTTTTTCAAGGATACCAAAAGGGTCATAGGTTCTGTTTTTGTTTTCCAAAAAGAACCAATTAGTTTTTCCTTCACTCTTCTCTCTTATGTCGAATCCAGTGTGAGGCTTCATCAACCAGTTTGCCAACCTTGGCAGTTAAGTTCCATGGGAGAGGTCCTGTAATACTTAAGGACTCTCAAAGCATGCAAAGAGGAACATGGTGTGAAGCCACAGCATCCTATTTCCACCTGTACATTCTAGGCCTTCCATCCATTCTGCTGTCACTCATGGATACTTGGCCAATTTCCTTCATGGGCCTCCTCTATTTTTTCTTCCCATGGCACTATGTCCAGCAAAATCACCTGCTTGGTACCTCTTGACCACAGTGAAACATCAACTCTGAAGTTTGTGTCACAGATGTTCCTTGAGAAATTTTATCTGTTTGTTTACATCTGATTGCATTTCCCAATCCTGTGCCCTTGCCAAGATGCCTCTTGCTTCAACATCTGATTGCATTTCTTAATTCTTCGTTGTTGCCAAGATGCCTATTGCTTCAGCATTTGATTGCATTTCCCAGACATTCACTGTTGCCAAGATTCCTCTTGCTTCAGTATTTGATTGCATTTCCCAATCCTTTTCTGTTGCCAAGATGCCTCTTGTTTCAGTATCTCACCACACATAGCTGATTTGTTTCTCCATCCCTACATTTATAAAATCTTAAAACTTTTGAAAGAAATTTTGGATTGAAATAAAATTGAGTAAAGAGTAAATTCAGTGTCCACATTTTCCATAGCAAATTTACAGAATTTTGGCCCCATTTCAGTGTGATGTTTATCTAAAATAACAAATAATGTTATAATTGATCAGATATTTAAGGAGTTCTGCTTCGAGTGGTGAGACATGGGGACTTTGAAATTTTGTTCACAATTCCAGTTTACCAATTTGCAGTCAAAATGAGTGAAAACTTGTAAGGTGTGGACATGGTAACTTTGGCTAATCTGGAAATGAAGTCTGGTTTGGCATGGACTTGGACAATTTCTTGCTGGTCTAGAACTGAAAACCATGGCTGCATGCAGTACCAGGATGCCAATGCACATGGACCTTTCTAGCTGCCTTCCTGTGGTCATGAGCAATGCAGTCACTCCCAGAGTGCCTCATATCTTTTCACTAGCACCAGTTTTCAACCTCCCACTTCTTGCCACTTGTCCCATAAGTGCTTTAAGCCATGCAGGCATGCTTCATAGCACCAGATGCAGTTTGGAGCTGGCTTTCAGTGCAGGCTAAGAGGTGGCCTCTCTCTGTCTACCATTGTGCCAGTGGCACTGTTGGAAATGTGGTTTGGCCTTCAGTGAGCCTGGATAGTACTGATCCTGGCAAAGCAGTTATCAGGGCAGGAATAGATGCAGCTAAACAAGACAAAGCCAGATCTGCATGGATCTGCAACATGGCACCTGCCATTCCAGTGCACTACACATAACACTAACTCTGAACAAAACCCTGACCCTGGAAACTCGCCTAACTCAAACAATAACGCTTGAACCACACTTAATCCTAACCCAAATGCCAACCTTAGAAACAAACCTAACCTGAATAATAGAAACACACGTAGCTCTAACCCAAACACCAACCCTAACCGAAATATTAGAGTCCTTAGACATAAAGCTACCAAGTGCAGGAATGGCTGATGCTGTGTTCAAGACCCAGGGAAAATGTTATGAAAAATGTTCAAGTTATGAAGAGTTTATAGAGTTTTGGTTCCTGTTTGACCTGATTGCTTGCATTGCACAATGAACCAATTTCCCTTCAGTTATACCACTATATAATGCAGGGTAACTATGGCTACTTCTGTGGAAATATTTTTCTCTTGCAAGTATTAGCCAGTTCTACAGCCAAGTTTGTACATAAAATTGAAGTTGTTTTTTCTTCCCATAATCTCCTGATTTAATTTATTTGCAGGAGCACAATGAGTAGAGTCAATCTAGAGAACCTGATTGTAGCCCTGTGCAGAAAGTCAACACAGAAGGTTCTGACCTGGGGATTCTTTGGTATTTTCCTGATGCACTGGGTTATCAAGTTTGAGCAGGTGAAAGAGCATGGCAACTTTCAGGAACTAGATATTCCTTCAGACCAAGAAACCCTTAGGAAATACCCTCCCTTTGGAATTCAGACGGTGGAAGAATTTCCTGATGGCGGACCTTATAAAATACCACCAGTTTTACATCAGACATGGAAGGATACTCAGATACCTCGCAAATTGATATCATGGGTGAAATCATGGGTAACCATTAATCCAGAATGGGAATATTACTTGTGGACCGATCAAACTGCTCGTGATCTTATAAATGAAAGACACCCCAAATTTCTCCCAGTATATGATTCCTATTCAGAAAACATACGTAGAGCTGATTCTTTGAGATACGTTGTTTTGTATGAGTTTGGTGGGGTATATGCTGATATGGATGTGGAGTGTCTGAAGCCCCTAGATCCCATGTTAAGGAAATATTCATGTTTTATGCCACAAGAGCCATATGAGCATCCAGTCCTGGATGGCAATTTTGAAATCCTTGTGATAAATGCAGTGATGGGATGTCGTGCAAAACATCCTTTTATGAAATTAATCATTGACCAGTTGCCATTCTTTTCTCACATGTGGAATGTATTGGACAGCACTGGACCATATTTTGTCACACAGATGTTCAACCGTTATTCCAGAACAGTAAAGTCATTAAAGTCCACACATGAGAAATCGGTTTATTTGGCTCCAGCTGAGTATTTCTTTCCCACTGTTGACCCAATCAAATTTTTCTGGTTCAGAGCACAGTGTGGGAAGTTTGGCAAACTTTCATACATTCAGAAACGAGCCTGTGTTAATTTTAAAGCTTATGGTGCCAAGAGGAAGCCTTTGCCTTATTCTTTCACAGACCATCACTGGGTACATACATATTTGGAGTTCAGGCTTTCTCTAAAAGGACCCGTTGATGTCCATGAAATTGTACCTAAAGTTAAATTCTACAGATTGGTGAATGCAAGTCTTTCATCCTAAGGAGTAATAGAGTGTTCAAGGATACAAAATGTGCATTTCACTTTGATTACATTCTTTTCAGCACTAGTAAATCAGTTACCACAATCCGTTTCACATAATGCATGTATATAGAATGTAATATACATGTATTAACTTTGATCACAATATTTGAAATGTGATATACTGGTATTCACTTTAATGACACTATTTGAATGTTATTCAGTTTTGATGAATTAAGCATAAAAGCACAAGTTTAGTAAATTACTGTCTAAAGGAAGCCAATATGTGTATAGATATGCAAGACATGAAATGAAGTCTGATCACTTTTTTCCAATACACTTGGTCATTCAGATACATTTACTGTACTTCCCTTCCCTGTGTAGTATTCATAACACATGGGACATATTGATTTACTGTGCAATTTGTAACTCGTAAGAGACTTTTTTACTTTAGTGTTTTGTTTTTTTATTAATTACTTTTCAGTAACCTGTAGCCTGATTTATTTTGGTTTTGAATATATCACGATAATGCACAGCATGTGGGTCATGTCCCAAAGTTGGGATATGGGGTTCATTACCACTCCAGCATTGCTAGTCATGTCCAGAAGTTTGGCTATGGATCATGAAGTACATGGATAACCTGTTTTAGATTTGGACAATTACTTCATCTCGTCATTCTTTTACTCTGTTGTACTCCAGACCCAGGGTAATATCTCTGGTGGAACAGTTGGGTGAAAAAGTGGGACATATTTTTAAAAAAATACTTCATATTTACATAACCTTACATCACATTCATTTGAATATTTTGAATATAATATAGGTACATAGCGTACTTCCCATTTTATGCACCAGTGATAAGGTGGAATGAATTTTGTTGTTTTGTCCATCCATCATAAGGCAGAGTGTATCTTGTTATAACATCCATCTATCTGTTCATCCATCTGTCTGTTTGCTATATCATTTTGGCACAGTGGCTGGAATTCTCTAATCATCCATCATTACCAGCTTGCATTTGGAGTAAAGAAGAAGCCTTTTCAATTTGAGGCTCAAAAGGTCAAAGGGCAAGGTCACTATTAATTGGAAGAAATAAAATGGTTTATGTACAATAATGTTATTTCTATACCAGAGACCTAGACCAAACTTTGTGGATAGCTTACATTTGGGTTAAGAAGCCTAATACATTTTGGGGTCAAATGTCAACATCACTGACTGAAAAAATAAAAGTGGTTTCCAAGAAATCACTGACTGAAAAAATAAAAGTAGTTTCCAATCAGTAACTTCTGTTCTACATTACAGACCTGGACTTGGCTTTTGGAAATAATTTAGATGTCTATTGATTTTGAGGTCATAGGTCATGGTCACTGACTAAAAAAATGAGAAATGGTTTTTGTTGAAATGTGTCAGTTCTTGACCTTGCACCTTCACCAGAGTTTGTGGATTTTGTACAGGTTTGGTAGAAAGAAACCTATTGATTTTGGGGTTAAAGGGTCTAAGGTCACTATGACCAAAAGAAGAAAAATAATTTTTGCATGGCTTTCTCTTAAGGTAACATCAAAACCTATAGCTGCTTTGGTCTAAAAGGTCAGTGGTTTTGGCTAGTCTATAAAAAAGGTTTCAGCACAGTAAGTTTAGTTCCAGACAGCATACATTGGCCAAATTTCAAGGTCATTAAGACCCTTTTGGTCATTAATATCTAGAGTCTATTAAGCTCTACTAGTGCCTACATATAGGACTATCAAAGACTGGGAGGGGTATAATGTATTGTTCACTGCACTCTTGTTTTCGAATCCTCTGCTGCACTAGGTCATGCCCCAGGGTGGTGCTGTGGGGTCTTGGAGTAGCTCAAAATGTTTATCACTTCATCTTCTCTTGTGTTTCATTAATACATAACCTTACTATTTCTATTCAAAGTAAGTTTCAGATTTAAAAATTAATACTCCAGTGTATAAGTATCATGTCTGTTCCTGGGTTGGGCTATGGGGTCAAGAAGTAGGACACACACCTTTGTTGTTTTAATCACATTGTGTATTAGTGCCCCTCCCCCCCCATTCCTTTTTTATATTCCTGGGTGCATAGTTCCCTTTCTCCTTACATCATGCCTTCTAGATGGGGCCATGTGCTCTGAATTATTGTCCTTACAATTAACACCTATTATCACAGGCTTACTGTCATGGATTTCTGTAGAACACACATTGTTTTTATGCTGCAACCATATCTGTTTAAGATTTTAATGCAAAAGTACTGTAACTCGGCTTTCGTTTTCTTCACACAAAGAATCTCGTCGTCAGGTTAACTGAAATGATGAATGTTGACATAAAAGATTAAATACATTTATACTGGAAATTTTATTAGTATTTCTTAAATTAACAAAAGATTCACATTGAATTGAGTTACAAATGTTCTGCATAAAAAAGCATGTCTTGCCAAAAGTGATATATGCTAAACTGGTAACTTGATTTATTACTTTGTTTCAGTAATACTATACATTTTGATTTTGTGCACTGTTTTATGCGAAATTATTTAAGTTGATGACATCGATTTTAGCAGTTAATTTATACTTAATTCTTTAATTAAAATTCAGATTTTTAACTGAAATTATTGTAATATTAATTTTATGGTTTCAGATATTCAGGTTTGTTGAATAAAATTTGGAGTGTTTTTATGGAGAAAGGGGCAAAAGAACAAGATATTTTGAAAGCTGCATTTGCATGTATAATAGGGCTGTCATTTGTTTTACACCAACTATGTTTAAGTCATATGTTTTGTGGAAAGCAAATACTCAGTAGGATAATCATCACTATTGATTAATGATGTTTGAGGCACTTTATTGATGTTTAAATAGTAGCGACTGTTCATCGAGGTTTTACATGTATATGCATAAAAGTTGAGTCCAACTGAAAACTGCACAGAACCAGATCTGACATCATGAAATGTGCCAGTAATCAGTAGAACAAGCCACATTGACCCTGATCTGCCATTTCAGTATGAAATGGAAGGTCAGGTTTTATATTGATTGCAGTTGGACTCAACCTGTAATCAAGTATATGGTACATGTATGTTCATTTGGTGTCATTTATATGGTACATGGATATCCATTTGGTGTCATTTATATGGTACATGTATATCCATTTGATGTCATATACATGGTACATGTATATTCATTTGGTGTAATTTACATGTATATGGTACATGTACATCCATTTGGTTTCATTTATATGGTACATGTATATCAGTTTGGTTTCATTTATATGGTACATGTACATCCAGTTGGTTTCATTTGAGATGAAAATGCAAATATTGTAAAAAGAAAGCAAGCAGAAACATTATACCTACATAACCATGTACTATTAAACCAACATAACCATGGTTTCACAATGGTACTTCTTGCCTTAATATGTATATTATTCTTTGAAAATGAGATCATAAAACTATGTGGATATTTCAGTTTTAAAGTAAAGATTAAAAGCAGTTCATATTTAAAATTGTTTGGTTCACTGAGATACAAAATTCTTTATAGTATTATTAAAATTGAGTATTTTACATCAAATATATGTCAGATTTTTTTAGGTGATTTAAGTAATAGATATATCCACACTTAGTTTTAGCCACATGAGGAAGTACTTGTAGTCTTTCAGATATACCATAATATTAGATGAACCTCATGGGGGCAAGTCTAATATCATAAAGGAACAAGTTTCATAAAGGGACAAGTTTAATATAAAGGAACAAGTCAGATATAGTGGAACAAGTCTAATATCATAAAGGGGCATGTCTTACATCATGATACATTTACAAAACTGTACATTTATTTCTACGTCTAGAAAAAATATATCTAATTGAATCCACTGCACATTTATTATAAAATACTTACAATGCTTTCTTTTGTTGAGGCTAGATGAATATTACCATTTTAAATTGTATACCATTCCTTACTTTTCATGAAAGACAATGAACCATTCCAGTTTTATTCTACTTATTTGCATGTACGTCATTGCTGTGTGTGTATTGGTAGAAGCAGTCACTTAACAATATACAGGCAGTCAGTGGTTTGAGAAAAAATTGCAAAAGTCATTTGACTACCCTTTTGAGTTTATGAAACACCATGTGCTGTATGCCAGGTTGGAAGCATAAACAGCATTATGGAATATAATTGATTATGTATTGTCAATCTTCAGACGTAAATGACATTGGTAGCTTTACTTTCCCAAGGTAATAACAGAAAAGAAAATGACAAAGTATTTTTTTAATCGAGATTTATCAACCTTGTGAAATGTATGATCACTTTAGGACCTACCTGGTGATTCACATAAGAATGGCTAGAAAAATAGATAACAACAAAAGCTGACACTCCCTAGATTTTATTAAAAGTACAGGCTAGTGACTTTGGAATATGTAAACTGCTCATCACTGTATAAACTTTGTTTTCTTTATATATTTTTAAAAATTGTATTTTCAGTTGTGATAGTTCAATTTTGTACTTTTGGGAATGAAATTATTATATTGAGCTTCATTTGACTACTCCTTTTTCTTGAAACTGTTATTAATTAGGCTGAATAAAATGTGTGTAAGGACATAAATGTATCTTGCTCTATTTATTTGTGTAAGCATGTATATATGGCAATATTGATCAAATAGACAATAACTTACTTTGACCTGAAAAGACTAAACCTTTAAAACGAATATCAGACCATAATAGGCAATTCACCTACAAAGTGGCTTCTGTGTGTGATTTGTGATTTTTAACATAGCTTTAACAAAATCTCAGTCATATTGCTACGATGTTTGCAGTGTGGTAGTTTATAGTGATGTCTAGCACTGGGGCATCATACCGCAGACATGTAGCATCATTTCCCATCAAGTCATATTATCCTGACACCAAGCCGACCAGTCCTAACACTAACCTCTTAATGCTGAGCGCCTTGCGAGGCAGCTGTTAGTACCATTTTTTATAAGCCTTTGGTATGACTAGGCTGGGG
This sequence comes from Megalonaias nervosa, assembly GCA_016617855.1. Lineage (NCBI taxonomy): Eukaryota > Metazoa > Mollusca > Bivalvia > Unionida > Unionidae > Megalonaias > Megalonaias nervosa. The sequence continues at coordinate 44,183 of JAECUM010016124.1, forward strand.
TTCGAACCCGCAACCTCATGCATCCAAGGCAGATGCTCTAACCACTAGACCATCAGAGTGGTCACAAAGTGCATATCATTATGTGTAAGGGGTACAGAGCTAGGCTGATTTCAAGTAACTATTGTTCCATGCTCTTTCTGAATGCATTAAAATATTAATTCTAATATTAAAATAGAGAACCAGAAGACCAAAGGTAACAAATTTCATTATTTATTAAAAAATACATTGTATAAACATTACAACGTAATCCTCATCCTCACACAAAATGTTCAACTTGCATACAATCAATCACACAATGATAAAAACAGCACTTGACAAAAATAACAAGGATTTAACAGAATGCAGCATCTCACCTGGCAAACAAGCTAAGATGTTAACCCACTCGCTGACATCAATTTTAACACACAACTGTAACCTTGCTGATGCCATTATTGCTGGAAAAGCAATATATCTGTCTCAACTTTTGCTAATGCTGGCAAGAAATAATAATAATAATAATAATAATAATCACATTAATACTAAATAATGATTATCCATTCTCATGGCTAGATTTAGCTCATGATTACCATGATTATAACGATTAGTCGACAATATTAATGCCACTTCTCTAACTGCCACATGGTACAAAAGGATGAGACAAATGTAGCGGAAAACCTGCTGCAAAATGACGAGACAAATTAGCAGAAAACCTGCCTGCAAAATCACGAGATAAATATAATAGGAAACCTGAATTACAAATATATTCATTCGGTAATATTTATACCTCTTTTATGTGGTACAATCCGAAATAGTAGAAGTTTAATTTAGTTTTTCTCTTCTTTACTCGTTGAAGGTACAATACAATATATGGTCCTAAAAAGAACAAAAATGCTTAAAGCAACTACCGTATATACTTGCTTATATATATATATATATATATATATATATATATATATCAGTCAAAGTGCAAACAATACAGATCCTGATCTGCCATAGCATAATGTGCCTGCTGACCAGGGTATATGTTGTTTGTTTTACTGATTATTTCCAACATACTGCACAGACCCAGACCTGCCAGTGCATATTGTGATGGCAGATCTGGGTTCGTGTAGTTTGCAATTGGAATCAACTTATAAGTGAGTGTATATGGTAGCACATTATGTTAGAATATAGATATTTACTTTTAAATTTTATAAATGTTTGTAAATTCTCACAATTTTGCTAGGATAAAAGTTTGGGGAATTTACGGAGTACAATGAATTTGAAACGATATCAGCATCATTGAAAGCTATCATATAATACAGAATACTCTCTGTCCAAATTTTTTTTGTATACAGGCTGCATTAATTGATGTAAAGGCACTCAATACTTTTAACAGCAGTATTTCAGTGTTTAAAGTAGATTTGAAAGCTAATTTGAACAAAACGATCGTAAAGTGTGCTGATAAACAAGACAAGAAAATGAATAAGATGTTTTTGTGATGTCATTAATCCATGCATGGCATAATTTTTAAAAATGAGGCATGCAAAAGAATCAATCAATGAACAATTTTTACTACAATGAATAGCTGAATGTGAACTGAATGGACTTAGAAATGACTTAGATTAAGGAGCTGCAGTGTCAGTGCAATGTATGCCATATTTGCAAGTGTGAGTTTGAATCCTGCCCAAACCATTACAGGATGGAAGCCCTGGTATATCCCTGTGAAAGACACTTTAACTCCAGTTGTCTCTTTACTCCAGTTGTCTCAGCATCATATAATATTGAATGTGTTGATGTGCCATTAAACACCAATCAGACTGCAAAGATAGCTGAATAGTTTGCAATGTTGTTTTTGAAATTGCATTCTTCATCTCAAAGCCAAAAACAATAACCCGTAAAATGATAATGTGCCATTAAACATGCCTCAGACTGCCAAGATGATAGTTTATGTTTGTCCTTAGAATAGCATTCATGATCTGAAAGACAAATATATCCTTTAATGTGCTGATATGCCACTAAACACCAATCAGTCATGATTCTGTTTGTCTTAGAAATACATACTATTGTAAGAATAAACATTTCAATCTATTCAACTCTATTGGCAGTAAAATAAATGAATACTGTGACTTCTTTGCAAGCACTGTCGTGGAGAATTGCTGCATGCATGTCAAAATAGCTAAACATATACAACCTGTTCTATCTATATGTCATGTTCATGAATATCCCCTCCCACCAGCCCCATCTCACAAAATAACCCCATGAAAAAAAGGGTTCAGCTGCTTGTAAAGAAAAGCTGTTTTTTGGTGTGTTGTTTCTTACAATTCTTCTGTATGATAAAATTCAAAAGAAGAAATCGAAGGATGAACAGCAGTATGCATAAGATATTTAATAACGTCATGTAACTAGATCAAATATGCAAATTTCATGTTCATTATAAACCTGTTTTACTTTAGTTATGTGTGTGGCTCTGTTCAACCTATCATGTCAAATGGACAACTGGCCAATTGACAAATTTGCTGATGGGGCATTTTGCCAAACAGACAACTGACTGATTGACAAAAATCTGCAGATGGGGCATTTTGCAAAATGGATAATATATGGCTGATTGAAAATCTCTGCTGATCACTTTTTTGCCAAATCAACAATTAGTTGACTGACAAATATGCTGATGGGGCATTTTGCCAAATGAACAACTGACTGATTGGCCAATCTGCTGATGGGGCATTATGCCAAATAGACAACTAACCGATTGACTTATCTGTTGATGGGACATTTTGCCAAAGGGACAACTAGCTGATTGACAAATCTGCTGATGGGGAATTTTGTTAAATGACAAATTCACATTACTAAACTTGCAAATTTAAAAATGAAATAATTGCTGAAATTTGACTGAAACTTTCTCAAAATAAAACCAGTTAATATTTATGTAAATATTACAATCACTTGTACTAGAAAGTGTATACTTGCTGTGCATGTTTGTTCCAGACTGTACTGATCTGTATCTACTAGAAAGTATATACTTGAAATGCAAGTTAATTTTTGGCTACTGATCAGTAAACAGTATCATATACCAAAGCCACTAGCTGTCACTTCAAGTTCGTTTGATGAAAGTATGGGATATACAATTAGGGGCTGTATGAATGCATGTATAAACAATTGGGGGTTGTCTCAATGCAATGATATACAATTGGGTGTGTATGTATGTATATATATATAGATATATATATATATATACATACCCACAAGTCAAACCAGTTAATAATGGCCACCCACGGGAAAATGACAAAGACCAAACTGACCTTTGTATACAGGTGACCTTTTTTAGGTTCACTGATTAAAGTTAGTTTATTGCATGAATACCATGCAGTGAATATTGCAGTTGTTGTTATTATTATCATTACTTTTTCAAGATTCAGTTTAGTGCACATTTCAACAAAATCCTAAAATACATATGTTGTTCTGTCCCAAAGTTCTGTTGCACACATGGTTACTGTATCCTGCTCACTTTAATCCATCCTACACATTAAATCATCACACTCTAAATAAAAATCACTGATTTTAAAAGTTTTTGATTTGTGCACCAAGATAAATCACTACCACCTGATGGCTTACATACAATTGAGAAATGGAGAAATAGGTTCTTTGTCCAACTTGTATAATTAGGCTTATATACAGATGTTTGCACTTTATATAACATCTTGATTAACCATTTGCTCAGCTTGCCAATGGCAAATGACAGCTGGTTTATTTTGAGGCCTGTGATGAATAGGGAATGAAAAGCCTTATAGGCCTATTGTTATTACTAAACACATCAATCAACTACCTTACAGACAAGTCTTTTAAATACTTAATGACCCTTGATCCTATTAAATAAGTATTTAACTCGTACCTCTCCTCCAAGATGAATTATTGTCATCAGAGGTATCTTTAATTCACAGGAAAATGTATGAAGATATCAAACTATACCTACCACACTTGCACACAAAGTGACATCCATTTCTGATACAACTACTTTCGCCACCATTCGGCAAATAAATTTGCTTAGACCCTCTCCGATATTTATAAACACTGCTTTCAAACTTGATGTACTGACATATTTGAGTACACTGAAAGTGGAACTGAAGGACGGTGAGTACAAGCAAAATCAGGAATGTTTACATCGATTCACATGAAACACAGCCTTCTACGTGAAGCAACAATCTGGTTTGCATACTCCGATCAGTCACTGTTGATACACTAAGTGACCAGCAAATTTTGAAAGAGAACTGTTGATACACTGCAGTGACTAGTGAATTGAAGTAGAACTGTTGATGGACTCCAGTGATCACCTGAAGCAGTGAAAAACTAATATGGTCAGGAAATAACTGGTTGCTGACCCTGGAAACACAACTGGTTTATACATGACTCTTATATAGGACATCTACCAATGGTATAATGGTTGCTGAAACCAGGTGACCGCTATATAATGGTGTCACTTTGGACAGGTCTGACTGTACTAGTGAGAAAATATGTGTGAGATTTTATTCAATTTCACTTCAAATTCTGCATTTTTACCAAATACCCATATTGACTTGAAAGAGTTTGTTGCTTGACGGGTGTTACATTGAGCAAAATGTAGTACTGACAAGTCATTCATTTAGTGAGAAGGCACAAAACCATCTAACAGCTAATGAGGCAAGTGATCTTTGTGAAGTCTTTATTATCATCTTGACATAAAAGATCTGTCAAACTGAGATAACTTCTTCAGTTCCAAAAACTTTGAATCCTCCATACTGAAATTAAACAGATAAAATTTTCTGAAAGCTTTCAAAAATATTTTCACAAATTTCCAGCTATTACTACTTTCATCTCTGAAATACTGTTGCATTTCAAAGCTTTAATTTCTGTAGTTATTTACTCAAAAATGAAGAAGTCTGATTTTTTTTCACCTGAAAATATGTTTGATTCAAATATTTGTTTGGAAGCTGTTAACTTGTACTGGGTATAAAATTTCAAGTCTAACTAACAATTGCTTAATTTTCAATGTCAAAGAATTTTTTCAGATAAATGTAGACAATCTTCCTGCAAGACATGGATTAGTATTGATGCATGACCATCTTGGGGAATAATAATAATTTTGAGATCCTAAATCCACATGTAATTTTTTTGCTCCGACAGCTTCCTGACCAAGCAATCAGATCAAAGCATAATTAGCTCTGACCTGTTAATATGAAGCATCTACTGGCTACAGTACATTCACTATATCAATGCACAGCATTTTTGTTCTATTTTCATTTTAAATAAGGTGGTTTTATCTATATGAAGAACAACACAACTTCATGTCAATGGCTCCACAGTAACGGGCAAATAAGGTATGTCTGTCTATATGGAGAACATGGCTCCACATCAACATGAACATAAGATATATTTACTTATATCGAGAACGCCACCAAGTCATTTCAGTAGCCCTACAGTAACATGCAAATAAGGTCCACCGATTCATATGGAGAACAGTGCAAATTTCAGCAAATCGCCCGACATTGACATGCAAATAAGGTCTACTGATCCATGTGGAGAACAGTTCAAATTTATGCAAATTGCCCTACGTTGTCATGCAAATAAGGTCTACCAATTCATATGGAGAACATTACAAATTTCTGCAAGTCGCCCTACATCGTCATGCAAATAAGGCCTACTGATCCATACAGAGAACAGTACAAATTTCTGCAAATCGCCCTACATCTTCATGCAAATAAGGCCTACTGATCCATATGGAGAACAGTACAAATTTATGCAAAATGTCCCACATCGACATGCAGATAAGGCTTACTGATCCATATGGAGAACAGTACAAATTTATGCTAATCGCCCGACATCGACATGCAAATAAGGCCTACTGATCCATATGGAGAACAGCAGAAATTTATGCAAATTGCCTGACATCAACATGCAAATAAGGCCTACTGATCCATATGGAGAACAGTACAAATTTATGCAAATTGCCCCACATCGACATGCAAATAAAGCCTACTGATTTATATGGAGAACAGTACAAATTTATGCAAATCGCCCAACATCGACATGCAAATAAGGCCTACTGATTCATATGGAGAACAGTACAAATTTATGCAAATTGCACGACATAGACATGCAAATAAGGCCTACTGATCCATATGGAGAACAGTACAAATTTATGCTAATCACCCAACACTGACATGCAAATAAGGCCTACTGATTCATATGGAGAACAGCAGAAATTTATGCAAATTGCCCGACATCGACATGCAAATAAGGCCTACTGATCAATATACAGAACAGTACAAATTTATGCAAATTGCCCCACATCGACATGCAAGTAAGGCCTACTGATCCATATGGAGAACAGTAAAAATTTATGCAAATCGTTGCACACTAACATGCAGGTAAGGTCTACTGATCCATATGGAGAATAGTAGAAATTTATGCAAATCAGCCCACATCGACATGCAAATAAGGCCTACTGATCCATATGGAGAATGGTACAAACTGATGCAAATCGCCTAACCTCGACATGCAAATAAGGCCTACTGATCCATATGGAGAATGGTACAAACTGATGCAAATCGCCTAACCTCAACATGCAAATAAGGCCTAATGATCCATATGGAGAATGGTACAAACTGATGCAAATCGCCTCACATCGACATGCAAATGAGGTCTACTGGTCCATATTTATGCAAATCACTCCACAGTAACTTGTGGAAAACAAAACCATGAAGAGCATGATTCACTTTGACAATCCCCATGGACAGCAATATTCAACAGTTTACATTTATTATGTGTTCTTTGGTAATGTGAAATTAGTGGTCAGAAGATGCTTTATTTGGTATAAAGCTGTCCATCTGTTTATTGAGCTTCCTGACCTTTTCTGCAATCCCAAGTCATGAAATGTGGGTTTGATTCATCAACTCTTAAACTCATCATAGTAATACTATGAGCTATCTTTAGACTGCGCGGAGAATATAGCTTACAAACAGCAAAGTTTCTCCAAATGGCTGGAATTTTACATCAGAGAAATTTTTTCGGCACTTTTGCAGCTGTGACACTTTTTGAAAGCCCAAGATTGCTGTATATAAACATCAACTTCTCACCCACCATTATCTCCATCATAATGAACTTCTGGTAACTAATGTACCACACTCTGAATCATAAACAGAAGTCATGTAATGCATATGTAATAATTGTAATAATAAAAATCTATCGGGTGCACAGCACCTGTAACGCATACTTTACTATTAAAAGAAAATTTTTAAAAAGATGCAATACTTCAAATTGTAAACTTAAAAACATTTCTGTGAACATTACCTAGCAACAAAAAGGATGTTTGGCAAAATGTCTACTGCTGAGGTCAAAAGCATCACAGTGTTTTGGTCCTTTCCTTGAAAGCACCAACAATGCATGTAAGAAATATGGCCATCTCATACAATCAACTCTCAGTACTTAGCACCAACTTCAGTCTGGAAATGCTGTGATGTACACAGAGAAAAAATGGGATGATCGGACTTATAGTCATGCTTTCTTCTCCTCTGAGAGATATCAGAATCTTTTATTTCATAAAAACGTAAAGGCAGTTTTTTTTATTGATAAATAAAATATTGCATCTGTATAAGAGATTCTGCCACAGCACATGTTTAAAACTAAACTGGTGAATCATGCATTCCATTTTCAACATTAATAAGAATGACTAACAGATATTCTCATTGGAAAATGCATTCACTTTACACCAATCAGCTGCTGCATGACAATATGAAAAAGGCTTTTTGATTGGCTGAACACACTGTTGAAATACCCAATGGCAGCCAATGACACAGAAATTGAAAATGGTCCATGACTGTAGAAAGACTTGCTGTCATGTATTGTCTCCCATGTATCTCTTTTTATGACTTGTCAAAAGATCTGTCACAGCTATCAGCTTCTTCAGAGATTGCTGAAGAAAAAAAATGGTTATTATGATCAATTTGTAGTTCACATGTCTAGGAAAATGAACACAAGTAATTAACAAAATATACAGGTAAATGAACATAATAAACCATACCATATTCACACCCATATAAACACACATAATTGCTAGCTGCTAACATGTAAGCTCCAGATGTGCGATCACTTACTGTACTGACAAATCAGGTTCTACTCGATTTCTTCTACTCAGGTTTTGAAGCAAAATGCATATACCCTGATCTGAATACACATGCTGTGATAGTATACCTTGCTTTGTGGTGTTTGCAGTTCAGTGTATGTGGCATAATTTGACTGTAAACAGTGGCATCACTAGGGTTGTGTCATCCAGTGCGGTAACTCGTGGTGTCCCCCCCCCCACGGACCCCCTTCCTGCACAAAAATTCAAAACTTTTATAGACAGTCATGTGCGGTAACTCAGGCTGTCACCCCCCCTCCATGGACCTCCTTCCTGCACAAAAATTCAAAAATTTTATAGTCATTTTGGTGTCACCCCCTCTGATGGTGTCACCCAGTGCAGTCTGTACCCTCCCCC
>JAECUM010016126.1:0-89831 GCA_016617855.1 Megalonaias nervosa
ATATATATATATATATATATATATATATATGAAAAACAAAACCCAAATCATATATGTTTCCAAGCTATGGTTTTTATACAGTACGAATCCCAAATTGCAGAAAAAGTGACATTTGTTTCAAACTTATGTGATGCAATTTATGTATTCTTATTGCGATCAGCGTACGGTTATAAAATATGTCAACGTCAATAAGCAGTGAAATGAAAGCAGTGTGAAATAAACGCACTCATTTTTGTACCATTATGCACCAGACGAGGCTTCAGGGATCGATACTTAGTGTACAACAAATATGAAAAGAGTTCATGAGAACGTATCAATAGGAACATCGGAGGCTTTGTCCGCTGGGCGCAATATATGGTCGACGTTCTCTTCTATTCCATATTAGAAAATAATGTTCTGAGGTGAAATAGTTTGTGCGTTCCTTTAGCTTAAACATACATGAATGTATCAACACTAAAGAATCTATTGGATTACTCTTTCGTAATAAGCAGAAAATATACATGTCGATATTTTACCGTTCAATATGTCATGCTGAAAGTAAATGGCATCATCAAGGAGAGCCCTGTCTGCCGGTTCCTGTTGTAGTTGTTTTACTAAGTTGTCCTGTATGCCGTCTGTGTTACCACTCAATACGTTTACCCCTATTAATTTCCCTCCAACTTGCTCCCACACGGTTACGGCTATATTTGGTTTAATTGTTCTGACGGGGTTATCAACCGTTCCGCCCTCAGTCTTGCTGGTTATATCCTCGACAATTTTCAGAATTCTTAAAAATATATAATGACATGGAAACTATAATAATTTTTTAACATAAAAAAAAATAATATGGATTAGAAGAAATATTTTTCAAAAGATATTGATAAGAATATATATATATAATACAGTTTTATCTGTGTCATTTAGGTTTATGACTTTTAATTTTAATTCTTTAAATTCAGTGGTTGGCTTGTGAAATAGTAAAAATATACCTCAATACGTTTAGAATTTCAATCATAAATAATTTCAATCATAAATAAAGGCTAATTACCAAGGTCAAGTCAACAACTATTTTGCTCAAGTACGCCATGCATTACTTTGGATGAGGTCACGAAAGCATCATATGATGCTAGGAGTGCATTTGTTCTGTAGTGATATCATGTGCACCCTAGTTTGTGATTGGCTCAATAATATTAGACAGTCAGAACGTGGTTGGTAAATATTTCACTATTTAAAGATTCAAATGTTCGAGAATCTTTATAATTAAACAGATTTTGTTGTTTTGATCGGAACATATAGAATATATAAGAGACTTAGTGTACCAAATTAGGAATCTTCATTTCATATGACACATTTGTGAGATAGAGATTGAATTGTGGATCATTAATAATTATACGCTGGACTAGCACAATGGAAAATGGTTGTTGTTAAAGAGACAGTACCTTGTGTATTAGGTGAAATTATTCAAGAACTTGAACATTTAAATAATTCTGTCGAACTATGCGAAACATTAGAGGACATTTGTCATATTCTACTTTCGCGTAATTTACTCGGAGGAAAAAACTTTTGGATTTTATAACTGAGATTATTCAGTGGTGCTAGCACGTTAGCATATAATCACATATGACATTGATTCGGAATACTTTGGATAGTCTTCGGATTGATGTGAAATTGATAATACAATTTAAGTTAATATTCTAAGAATTAATACATTGTAGGTAATGTTTAATTCATTCACTTTGATTATATATTTGAGGGAAATAAATTTATATTTTGCAAACGTGAATGCTTGTTGGGTTTACCTTGTTCTCTCGGTCATGCACTCTAGGTCATGCACTTGATTGATTCAAATGAGTTTGTTATGTTTTATTGAACTCTACAGTTTTATCTTTGCAGATAGCATATAATTTTGTATAAATTATCACTATTAGGATCAGATAGCTTAACTAGACATTTGTTTATTGTAAATAAAAGACTTAGATGTTCCTCCTCCAAAACGTTCCCTTGATATTGTTATTTGCCGTGCTTTTGATATTTAGTATTGCGTTACATTCTGTCTAAAACCTTCACTGTTTAAGAGTAACAATCTTTGTTTCTTTCCTGGAGTTTCCAGTTTATATCAGGAATGGATATGTCCGTTTTCGTTCGCAATCTAACTGATTAAACATTGTTCTCAGCTAGTTTGGTGTGTGCTTCAGTAACGTCTCTTGTAAAGTACTTTTTAAAATATGTTAAATGTCTTTCCATTCATTTCATCGACTTATCTGTTTCATTATTACTACAATACACTATCCTAATTCGTTAGCCACTTTTCCATCAACATATGTTTTGTATCTGCTTTTATGCTCAGCCTCAGCATGTAATATGGTGTGACTCAATAATCACATAATCGCTGCTGAATGCTGTTATATAGTTCTTGATTTCGGAGTAGAATCTGAATTGTGATTAGAGTTAATCAGAGTTAATCTATAATTTTGTGTTGGTATATCTCGATATATCTTATTACAAGTGTTGACAATATTTGATCTATGTATCGTGAATTGAAACTTATTATTTAGCAAAATAGATAACTCTCCAGGATTTGATGAACGGAAACTTGAAAAAAAAAAAACATTCCTAACCTCAAGCTGGTCGTGTGTAATTTTCCCATTCCTGAATAAAATGGGTATACAGAAGAATATACAGATTAGTGTTTCTTTTTTAAATGGTTCTGAGCATTCTCGTCACTGTGTTCCACGACAGTTAACACTATAATTCGTCAGCCATGTAACAAAAAATTAAATGTTGCTGTATAAAATATACGGTCAGATTATCATAGTGCTCAGGACACACTAGAAAATGACACAAAATGTAATAAGTGTGTTGCTAAAAAAGGAGGATATAAGGAGGAACATCGAATGTAAATGGAGAAAAATAACAAAGGTAATAATGAGGATGGATAACTGAGACAAATGTGATAGAAGGTTACTAAACAATAAGAAAAGAAAAGATGTCTGAAAGGAAACTCATAGTCAACAGAGAGCATCCAGTGACCATTGTCCGAGAACATAAGCAAGATATATACAACATTTCACTCAAAGATAGCTAACACAATCTCCCGAACTACGTCAGCCTCGGAAAGCGTTTTTTTTTGTTTTTTTTGTTGTTTTTTTTTTTGTTATATTACTAAGTTATTACAGTTCTTTCTATTCCATTTTTCAACATTATGTGTACCTAGAAGGTCTTCAAAACTGGCAGGGGGATGTGGGCAGGAGGGAAAATGTTTGTTGCAATGTAAAGCTTATCACCGAGAATATTAGCGGTAAATCATTCTAAATCGTGTTGCTAAATGTTCATGAATGAGGAAAAATAACTTTCGAATTAGCAGCCGGTTAACAGTTACCTGTTTTATAAAACAAATAAAATGTATTAAAAACTCTCGTTCGTAAGAGAGCGAGAGAAAGAATGAATACGAGTGAAACGAAATGTAGTTCAGTGTGTTAAACCAAGTGGCTACATTGTAACAAAGGATAACACAATAATATAGCAAAAATAGATAAAAGTTTAGGAAACAGTTGAGACTGAATTTATGCTCGATGTGTACCTTATCAGGTTACAAACGGTACCGTAGTTTTGAAAGGTCGTCCCTCGTTGTTAGTGTGGTCACTCTGTTATATTTTAAATTTGCAAAAATTATCCCCCCCCCAAACAAGAACGCACACTGATTCGATGACCTCGTGCGAATTCAGCTATTCCATAAGTTCAGATGTTGTTTAAGTCAGGTTTTCCTTGATTGCGGGACTGAATCCTTTCTTTTCACAATTGCCTAGAGCCGTTTCTTAGCAGGTCATGGATCAGTTGGTTGATTCTGTAAATTGACCTAAGCGTGCACTTATGTTAAAATTCTCAACTGAGATCCGCATTCCCAATTGATACATTAGCTTGCCCACTACCGTTTCTTCACAAGTGTCCACTGACTCATGTATTCTTCATCCCCAAATCTGTAAAATAATTATATTATTTTCCTCTGGAATTGTTCATGTTCATCATCTGAATCTTTGGAGCTACGTATGTTCGATCACTATGTTCTTTGCCTCTTCTCTGACTCTAACATTTGTTATATCTCTTTCCAATTGCTCATATTCAAACTAATATTCATAAACTTCTAAACTTCTTTCTTACATGCTGTAATCTTTACTAAAGCCTTATCCAGGGTGGCTTGAGCACACCTTCCGTTGTCAGAGATATCAGTACGTTTTCAGGGTAATCCACAGAAGCCATTTTTCAGGATTTCATGCAGTTTGATTATCCAGTTTGGTTTCAATAGACTGCATTTTCTTCATATCTTATTCGAAGACTTTGTCACCTTGTGATTACAACTCTTGTTGAATGAACCGACCTATTCTAGGTTGGTGGTGGAAAAAAGCAACCAACAATTCAAACTGAGAAAAAATTTCTCACTTTTATCCTCGCCATGTCCAGTAAATTGAGTCCTACTGCACACGTCCTTGTCTTTGTCCTGAGTGTTCTCTCTGCTTTGGATAGCGGAAAGATTACAGTCCTCACTCTCTTTGACTTGTCTGCAGCATTTGACACAATAGACCATGATATATTACTTCACCGTCTCCAGCATGTATTTGGCATTCACGGTACAGCCTTACTACGGTTCAAGTCCTACTTGGTCAGCAGGACACAAATTGTGTCAGCAAATGAAAAACACTCCAGCCCAGTTGATATATGTTGTGGTGTTCCACAGGGGTCTGTTCTTGGACCTGTTCTCTTCATTCTATACACTCAGCCACTCTCAAGTGTCATAGATCATCATCCACTGTCTCACCAACTGTATGCTGATGACACGAAATATTCAAATCTAGCCACCCAACTGAAGTTGAAGCTATCATCCAAGGTGTAGAGAGGTGCATTTCCGATGTGAAATCATGGATATGTAACAAGCTGCAGATGAATGATGATAAAACTGAAGCCATTCTGATTACAACACAAAGACTTTCTCATTCACATCCTTTACCTCAGATAATAAATATCAGCAACACCAACATTAAATTCACAGTCAGTACGAAACCTAGGTGTTACTCTCGACAGTACTCTCTCATTGCACCACCATGTCATGAACATATGCAAGGCTGCTTATCTTGAGCTGAGACGCATCAGCTCCATTCGCAAGTATCTTTCTGTTGAAACCACTAAAACACTTGTGTTCCTTAGTGCTTTCAAGGCTGGACTATTGTAACTCAGTTCTGTCTGGTTCATCTCAATATCTACTCCAGAAACTTCAAAAAGTTCAAAACACAGCTTCTCGGATCATCCTTAGAGTACCACGATCAGAGCACGCCTCCCCCCTGTTCTGTACCCTACACTGGCTATCCATTCAATCCAGAATTAAACACAAAATTTGTTCTCTGTGCTACGTTTCACTGACGGGCTCCAGTCCAACATACCTATCCGACCTCACTCATGTGTATACACCAGCAAGATACTTACGCTCCTCTTCTGACACTCGTATTCTCATTACTCCTACTATGAAAATGAAATCATATGGACAACGTTCATTTGCATACCAGGGCCCAGCAACGTGGATCGAATTGCCTTCTGAACTTAGACACAAAGACACAGTGATCTCATTCAAGAGCGCTCTAAAAACTCACCTATTTCAACTGCAAGAACAGACTTAAAGACCTAATAATGTTTCCTTACCTAAATATTTACGCATGTTTTCTCTTTTCTAATTTCGTGGTGTTTGTTTTTATTTTTGTAATCATATCATTATATATGCTGTTTTAAGTGTTGTCAAATGTTGTAAAGCACTTAGAGCTTCTAAAGATTAGGCGCTATACAAAGTCCTCATTATTATTATTATTATTATTATTATTATTATTATTATTATTATTATTTCCGGTACCTCCTGCTTTTCCCCCGTGATCTGACGTATTAAGAAGACCCCTTGATAGAGTTCAAAAAAATAAAGAGCGAAATGAACATTCCATTCCGTGTACTATCGGCATGAGCTGCACTAATGCATGGTATACTTGCCAGTGCTCTGCCTTCCACAGGCGATATTCAGTGTTGATTTTACTTGTCAAATTCTCACGTATCCTCAAGTAAGATTTCTCGACATACCAAACAGTTCTACACACCTATCTCTGGCAGCCAAACACAATTAAAGACGTTTCATATTCAGAGACGAGCAGAGAAGCATAAAACATGCACATTTCCATGAATTTGTCTATTGCTTGACAATGCATATTTGGTACTTAACACCAGGCACGACTGTGTTCTTTGACCCAGCCTGGCATCTCTGGTATTTTGTATTATCTTGGGGTTTTTATTTCCTGTATCGAGCATTTTACATATGCTCCTCTAATGCACGTAGTATCAGTCACAAATGTTTCTGAAGTATTGTTTCCTGTTCTGGTAAAGGTGTACTGATGTTCAATTCATATATCTAGTTTTAAAACTCCTCCTGCATCAGCTGAGTTTAGAGATGCGTTATAATTGCATTAAGCAAAGATTCGGTACATACAAATGCATGCGATGTGCGTACTTTGTTACTATTGATATATCATAATATGGCACCATTCGGTCAAAGTTGATAGTTTGCGATGACTGCAAGAACATTTGACATTGTCATTTTCGTTAACTCTAATTTCATAGGATTTACGTTGCATATGTTTCATTCAACGTCTTAGTTACAGTTGCAGTACACTTAATATTTTAACTTATCATTTTGTTTGTTTCTTCCATAGTACAATTGTTTACATTGGATAAAGTAGCCAACATTTTCATCAGTACAGTGTATTGCTGGACACTTATGATTTATTTAATCTAGTTTATTTGTTCCCGTTGTATTTCACATATCATGCATGTTTGAGTTGCTTTATTTCAATTCATTGTCTTTCCTCGTCTGACATATTCTGAAATAATGTTATATTTCACAATCTCAAAATTTCCCGGCACCTTAATACTGTATGTTGTCTATGTACTGTGTATTTTTCTTCTGTCATGTGGTGAACGTATTGTGCTGTTAGTATATCGTAAATGAACGCGAGTTTTGCTAGTGGCGAATACCTGAGGAAGAGAGGCATATTTTTCACAAATCAGGTATTGCGGAGCTTAATATTTAAAACCGTTTAACAACTGGTATACAATTCATCATACCCTTCTCTTGACACAAGAATACAGTTTTGCCGTTCATTCCTTTGGTCATCGGGACAATTTATCTTTACATATGTCATCTTGCTGGTCGCCTAGATATAACTTTGATACATAGAACATGACAAACACATATCCCCATCAAATGTTCCGGTTTATAAATATATTACATGAGTTTGCTTGTGTCATTTCAAATATTGCTCTCTATACTCTCTGATGTTAGCACTATCAAATTATTATTTCTTATTTTAAATTATGTTTAAGAGCTTTTCAAATTGGGCTTTCAAAATATATCAGTTGTTAGGTAAACGAATATATTATGCTTTTGATAGTTCTCAACAGTTGCTTCTTTCCTTGGAATAACTTTTATTGATATATATTTTATTGTTTTCCTCAGTCGTTTAAGATGATGCGTCAACCTGGGTGCAATGTGACTATAAAACATTCACATTCCTGTCTTTAAGGTTCTGTTAACCTTTTCACTACAGACGTCTTTTCTGAGAGAAAGTAGACAGAACTCTGTGCTTCTTTTCCAAGAGTATCAATAACGCTTGTGTTGTATTTTTTCTCTTGTCAAACTGAAACATTTAAGATTTTTAATCTCATAAGATTTATTTTAAATGAACGTGTATGTAATGTCCATTTCTTGTTATTACTTTCTCGGTTCATAGTATTTTGAAACGACGCCCATTACTGTCTAAATGTATTTTTTTTCATTTGTTTTTCATATGCTTGCAAGTCAGCGATGTATGTTTGCCACTAGGCACCAATGTGGTGGCACACATAAGCTCTTTTCAAAGTATTTTTTTTTTCTTGCTTGCTTTCGTAAAGTGTAATGCGTAGAAGAGTTTTGAAATGACCTGTTTAAATTTTCCCTTTTCTGTGTAACCAAGTGAGCGTTCAGTAACATAATGAAGATATCTTAAATGCTGTCCATGGTTTATCATTTAAGGCGGCAAACAAACATTCATATAATAATATGTCTTTAAGTGTTATCGACAAGCCTACAAGTCATCCGTCTAGAACATATGCTTTTCAGTTCCAAGAATTTGCAATGTTTCTTCCATTCTTTTAAATGCTTGAATGATCTGGGAACAATGTCGAGTTTTGATATTCATATTATTTAGTCAGCAACAACTGCCTCACAGAATTAGGTACCGTGTGTTAAAAATATATTTGTTCTTCATAAATTAAACTATATATGTTTCATTTTAATAGTGTAGTTTGTCCTATCAAACGCACGAGATCTTCAATTCTCTTCATACTGTAACATTATCCAAATGCAAATGTGTTTTAATAGTTTAACATGTAGAGTAATTTCTAACATTGAACATAATTGTGATGTACAAAATATGAGTGTTGTAGTATTGTTTAGCTTTTGGGGGTGGGAGTTTGTTTGTTTCTTTTTTTTCCTATTGTATATTCTTTCATCCCTTTAAATAAATTTTAAACAATCAGCATAACGATCCCGGTTTCTAAAATTCTCTAGTCTGCTAGGTACTACCATAGACCAGTAAGTGCATATGATCCTTTATTTTTGGATCTAATCGTACATCAAATTAAGACTTAAGAAAGTCTTTCCCTTTTAACATTATTTATAATAAACATAAATATAGTGCATATTTAAAATAAATGGTCTGTATTCGATTCAATAACTGCATTATGTGTGTGTCCCAGTTACTTTCTAGTGTAAAGATCATATCGATTGGAATTAAGGTAAATGTATTGCAAGAAAATGCATTGAAAATAATTACCGTGAATTAAAGATATGAGCTGTATTTAAAATATATGAGCCACAGAGCATATACTAGGTCCAATAGAAATACCATTACCTATTTGCACAATAGCAATAAATAAAACTTGTATTTAAATGTATGTTTTTGTTGAGTTGTTTTCCAATAGAAATACCATTACCTATTTGCAGCTCCTGATGATTCTTGCGCACTTTGATTAGAGGGTGAATTCAATCCCAAGAGCGTATTTACCACATCTAAGGTAGCATTTAGTACCTGCATTCAAGCAAAAGAAATTCACATGTTTCTCTGTAAAAAGCACACATGCAGTATATGGTAAAACTTGTGAAAACCAGATCGGGACAAAACTGGTATGCGTGCTACATTGACCGTTTTGTTTGCTTATGAAATTCTTGAGTTTGATTTTGACATAGTGCTTTCTCCATATATCGAATAATTATGACTTCTAAATATTCCAGTCAGAAATGTTTGGGGTGATCTTTCTTAAAAAGAAAGATCACCCCATGCATACATACATACATTCATACATACATATACATACACACACACATACATCATTAGTGTCAACTACTTTGACCGAACAACCTGATGTTTGAAAACAACCAGCGTTAAGAATTTTAAATATCTTGTGTCAGAGATGTTATAGTTATGATCAAAACCAAAAGAGCATGTGCTATAAAGCTGATTCTGAGGGTACATCTGTTTTTAAAGTTTAATATACGCTATAATCCATAATTTGAAAATGAAAGATTTTTATGTAATTTGGATAAGAATGTTATTATCTGTTCGTTTACAATATAGAACGAACTTACTTCCTTGTGACAATCTCTCACTGTACAGTGTAGAGCTTATATACTTCTCTTGATAATTTCTTCATGTGATCATGTTAGCAAATATGGTTGTACATTTAAAAATATTGATGTGTGTATTTACATCCTGTATAAAAGGCAGATAAAATATTTTAGATGCAATTTCTATGCCTTTGCCAGGTAAACCTTACTGACGTTGAAACAAACACACATCTATTTTTTTCAACTTTGCAGTATTAGGTTCAGTAGTTGCTGCCTAAAGAGACATGCCACCATAGTAATGAAAAGAGTAATTCATGGATTTTTGTGAAGAGCAAATAATACACGCAACATATATTTTGTCACCAGTGCAACTTTTGGGGTGTAATAATTAAAGTTAATTTGGTTTAATAGTTACAGCCAGAAGCATACATGACACAAAGAAGAATCCTTTTTAAGAAAGATCACCCCAAACATTCATACATACATATACATACACACACACATACATACATACGTGTCAAAGTAGTTGACACGTATGTATGTATGTGTGTGTGTATGTATATGTATGTATGAATGTATGTATGTATGTATGCATGGGGTGATCTTTCTTTTTAAGAAAGATCACCCCAAACATTTCTGACTGGAATATTTAGAAGTCATAATTATTCGATATATAGAGAATGCACTATGTCAAAATCAAACTCAAGAATTTTGGTTTTGATCATAACTACAAAATCTCTGACATAAGATATTTAAAATTCTTAACGCTGGTTGTTTTCAAACATCAGGTTGTTCGGTCAAAGTAGTTGACACGTATGTATGTATGTGTGTGTGTATGTATATGTATGTATGAATGTATGTATGTATGTATGCATGCATGCATGCCTGTATTCCTGTATGTATATGTGGATGGTTGGATGCGGTTTTGTGTGTGCGTGTATGTATGTATGTATGTATGTATGTATGTACGTATATCTCGACTAGCACGAAATATTCACTCTTGAGATTCATTAGATAATTCTCAGGGACTATTTGTAAATAAAATAAAGGCCTTGTATCTTGATTTGTATTATAAAGACACGAGATCTGAATTCTTCATATGTATATCAAAGATTCTTTTAGCAACGTATTGCTTCAAAATAAATTTTATTCCATCTGATTAAATGTATTATTTAATATGGATGCACCCTAGTGGAATTAGAAAAGAGTTATATGTCGATTTGTTCTTAATCGTATTATACTCATTGAAAGTTGAAAAATGCATCCCAAAGAATTCCTGCTTGTACCTAAGTCTCTGATCCATGAACAATACTGAAATTTATTTTGCTGTCCTTTACCTCTTATGACATATAAAAGTTAGCAGAATGTAAAGATTTCATTTTGTTTCGTAGGTTACAGCATTACATCAAGTGGATGGTCTTAAAACTTTTGAATATATTAAGTAATACTTTTAATCTTTTGCTAATGAATATGTTTTGGAGAATAATAAAGATTCTAAATTCACTATAATCTATATAGTAAAGTGACAATGCTATAATTACCTAACTGCTGTGTAAACGAAAAATCACACAATAATTGCAAAATCCAGAGTACGAAATACTTTTCGAGGTTTCATGACCTTAACAGTCACGCATTAGTTGTACGTTTGCGTGTGTTTGTGTCTGTGTGTGTGTCTGTGTGTGTGTGTGTGTAATATAAAAACAGTACCATAACATCTCGCTTTCAAGGTGATCCAATGCGATCAACAAGAACAGAGATTTGCTACCGCAGAAAGCTTCGAAAGACCGACAGATCCGGGTCTGTATAATTTTGTTCTATTAAATATTCCTAACAGACTGCATAGATCCAGAATGTGTCGACTGATCCAGTTATGTGTAGTTTGCAACTGAGCCAAACTTTAAGAGGATTAGTTAACCTAGCATTGTAATAATGTTGAAGCGGATATAGGTATTCTATGTTCTTGGCATTTTCGCTTGAACTCTGTTGATGGGTCTCACACCTGTATTAAAATATTTCAGATACTGACAAAATATTTAAAGCAGCTACATGTGTAAAGTCAGAAAACTTGTCACCAATGACGGGTGATTTCGTTAAAAATAATTTCTAAAGTTTAAATGAAATGAACATGACTTCATATAAACGGTCGTATAATACACGTGATAGTGTGTTGGATGTGACTTTCGAGGCAGGATTTATCGTATATAGAAATTATATGTAACCATCAATTGATCAAATATTTATCTTACAAGATCAATCATTTTGATTTAACAGTTTTAATGCGTGCATGAAGTCATGGACAATTTATTTTACTAGTTTGTAAGAAAATTACTTTCGCGATAAGTAATGAATTGAAGGAACAGATAAATCACCACTTTCGAAACAGTGTCCACCATATTCGCATTGTCAAGAATGTCAGCAAGATAAACAACATCAACAGGTGTCAACATGTCTACTGATTTGACAAGTGCATTGGTCTTTTGCATAATATCGACAAGGTTCGTGTCATTCACATCGATCTGAAAGAAAGCAAACCAGCATTGTAATTTACATGAATTAGTGAATTAATTGAACTAATATTCCCTCCTTATCGATCAAATGTTTGAGACATGGCACCTTAATATTCATTTTTGTCTCTTAGCTAGTTTTCTAATACGCCAACGCTTGTGTACTAAGTGAATTGCTTCAAAGTTACTAATCGTGACAGCATTTCTCTAATCGGTGTTTCTGATTACGCCACTTATAGTATAACGGATCCAGTTATCTCATGTTTTCTAGTGCGAGTGCGGGCATGTAGGAAAATGTTGCATGTGTTGTAACAAACTTTCTTAATAATGGTATGTAGTTACACTACAATATATTAGTTATAACACGTTGTGAGATGATGAAGAAATAATCCATACATGTGTAGCTCTATTGTATATGCAAGCGTAGAAGTCGGGTTAAATTTCAATCAATATAGACTTTGCTCTACCATTGCATTATACGCCAACAGCTCATGGTCCGTTGTGTCTGTTCTACTTCAAGAAACATTTGAATGAAATCAGCATTCTCGTACGGCTGTCATTACTTTTATTAGTATTATTATTATCATTATTATTATTATCATCATTATTATTATTATTATTATTATTATTATTATTATTATCATTATTTGTAGCATCTGTTCCTTACAAAGTTTTAGTTTTGGAGGAATTATCATGTTTGCTCAACCCGGCTATCATGAAGTGTATGAAGTAGGGTATTATTATAGCGTTTGATGTCTAAACATTACCGCAGGCAAGTGTTAATCTCTTATGCAAGGTTAACGTGACCGCCAGCCAGGCTATAGTTCGTGCCGGCTAGACAAAGGCTTGTAGTATTTACACCTAGGTGATAAGTATTTGTTCAGAGATCAAGGGAAACCCGCAGGGTGAACAGGGCATGTTCTCATCCGTCCCCACGTGGACAGACAGCGAGAGGACATTGTCCGCTAAGTTTGATTGGGCCAATGCACAGCGACATCCAATCCAAATTAAGATAGAGGGTGTGATTGCAACTAAGATCCGAATTATAACTTCAAACTCGCAAATAAAAAAGTTAGTAGATGCCTAGACAGATCGCTGTGCAAATAGGGTTACTCCGGGAACCACTCGTAATTTGCCGGTAACACTTAGAAACAGATTCTAAGAGAAGAAAAGCTTCGAAAAGGAAGCGTTTTTAGGGGACAGAACTTCCGGTTCAGTTGAGTCCCGAGTCTCTAAGAGGGGAGACGGAAGTGAGACTGGCAGAGCAGTCGGAGTCGACAAAAGTGTAGTCGGCGGAGAGAAGGTGGATAGAAGGTGGAGGAGGAGGAAAAGTAGTCTGGAGGAAAAAGTGCAGGAGGAGGAGAAGGAATATAGAGAAGTCGAGTAGGAGGAAAGAGTTTAAAACAGAAGTCGAAGAGGAGGAGAAGGAGTATAGAGGAGACGAGGAGGAGGACGAAAAGGAATTGGGGAGCAGTAGGAGAGAATACACAGATGAGTAGAATACAAGGACAGGTGGATACCTATCTCACACTACGAATCAAGCGATGCAATAGGATATTAAGAGGTTAAATGGAAGAGTGTACTTGGGAAATTTGAATCATTTGACTATTGAATTGTTATTAAATTGTTATTCATTTGAATTTCACCTTTATGTATATTTAATCATTTAACCGTCGGCATTGCTGACTGGGGGCTTGGAGCTGTACATCTAACTTTCACTAATTCAACTTCCAACTAAAATCGAGCCTGGGTGGGACTTATCCAGTAGTTTAGATCAAATGTTGGGAGCACCCCACCCCCAATCCCCCTCAAGCAATCCCCACAGTGGGGGCATCCCTCACAGGACTAATGGTTATGTTTTGGTAAATTCCGTTTCTACCAGTATTGACAGGATATAACTGAGAATATTCTTTGAGTATATGACTTTAAAACGCTTTGGGTCAAATTGTGCTCATGCAAAAGACCTTTACTCGAACAGAATATTTTTAAACAAAATGCGATTTGGAGGTACCTACTGCATAAATATTTGATAAAAATTACATGTCAGATTGTCGGCGAAACCGTGCAGCATTCAGTTTTCATTCACAAATATATGAAACTTTAGTTACTTTTGGAAACGTGTGTACGCCACACTGTTCCCAGTAATCGGTCAATGTGATATCCAGTAACATCAATGATTAAGACAGCCATGTGAAATTTCAATATAAATGTAACAAATAAGATGAATTATACAATCACCATCATGCTTTGAACGTTGTGAACAAGTTATATAATCCAATATCGTTCTGAAATGTAAATAAACGCTATATACTGATCTGATTCATAATAAAGAATCGATATTCACGGTTAGATAAAAAGATCTAGGTAGGTTACGTTGTACATATTAATTAGGAATATAAAACCTTTGAAATAGTATGCAGTTGTTCCGATATCGGTGACGTTTGATCGTCTTGAATCTCTGATTCTGGGGTGCATTCCACCTTCTCTTGTGTCCATGTGACTTCAGTTCTGGATATATTTTGGCAGAAAGCAGAGACCACGGCTTTGTTTGAATCTGCAAAACATTTCAGCAACTTAGCTTATGTTGTTTAAGATTTATAAAGGTATTCACGAACAGAACTCAGAATATGTCAATATATATGGTACAATACAAAGTTAACGATTTACAAGTAAAACAAAAAAAAAAAAAAAATACTACAATACTTTGAAATCACTGTGCCAATCAGGTGGAAGATTTTAAGTATAAAATGGCCCGATAATGATTTTAGTTTACTAGTGAAAAATTTCAAGGATATCAGCCAACATTCAGACAGCAGTCCTGGAAGTTAAATTCCAAAGCAATATATAAAGTTGAACACACTACGATTTCATTGAAGATCAAAATGAAAAAGTGTTCTATAAACAAATTATAATGTTCGTAATCTTCTTTTGGTAATATGCTTCATAAACATTTCGAATCAAAATATAAAACAGACAAATGGACAAAATTATCTCAAAACATGAGACATAAATATAGTTTTTGAAAAAAGTTTAAATTTGTACAAATTATGCAAATCACGTAATTGATCAACAAACTGCTCAGCTATTAAGAATCGCAGCGATTTTGGACTGTTATATATTTCCATTAAAGCATTTTGCGCTAACAGAGATTAAACTCTCGAGGAATGATGCTTACAATAAAATGTTTCAGTTGAATTCAGGTTGTATTTAAGTAAAATGCTACGGTTTAAGATAAAAAGGCAACAATTAGGAATAATATTAAATAAGACGAAATATCGAACATGGTTCCATTTCCAATGTTATCTTTTCGCACACATCTAAGATGTTTCACCTGTACGTATCCACATCCACCAACTAAGCCTAGGATATATTGTGGGTAAACTACACCCCTACTCCACCTCCACCAACAACAATGTCAATGTAATGCTTAAGTTGCTTTAATTGTTATACCAATGCAATCGTCATTTGTGTTACATTTTCAAACTTAAATTCATCACGTACCTAGCTGTACTTCAGTGTGATAACTTAATATTATTTTTTGACCTACAAAATCTTTCAAATTTAAATTAATTAAAGACTGGATATTTGTGAGCATGGGTATGTTACGAAATGATAGGTCCCCGAACTGGTATTGGTTTGACATCATTATAGTAGGGCCTCTCTCGAATAATTTGCGGATATTTCTCGATTACAAAAGCACGCTGTATATATAAACATCTAGCCATTAGTCGTTAAACCACTCTCTTGGTATGTATATCTATATTATGGTCAACTTTTGGTTCTTGATTCTAGATTGCAATGACCCATGCATATGTAGCTTATTTGAGCGTGCGTTCTATATAATGAAACTGTTTCGGGTACTTTACCATTGCATGATTAAGTCAGATTGTTTGTAATGCGACATAGGTCAGATGGGATGAATTGCATAATAGAATCAGAGAGATTACATGCAGGCAGAGTTCAACAATTATTCTGATTCCAAATTCATATTTCCCATCATCGTGTTTTTTAAACAAGTCTGCAGATGTATTTGTTGTTGCGCGTAGATGCAATTAGAGAGGATTCATTTTGTTGGATTATTCAATGGAATTACAAAGTGCTTGTTGACTAGGGACTAAAATATTATGCTGCAATTATTGTGAATTCATTCAAAGGAGTTCTGGACAATGCCATTGTGAAATATCAAGACTGTTGGCACTTCAGCGCATTCAAGGATAATGGTACATTAGCACATTCAGGACCTGTAATTCATTCGGAAAAATTTATTCGTTTTGACTTGTGATAGAACGTTTAGCATTAGGTTGGATTTATTTTGTAACAATTTAATATTCCCTAACTTTTTCAATTTATGTAACTTGAAAATTATATTGTTTTGTTATGTTTTATAACACTTGTTGCTTTTGCTTCTTTCCGTTACTAAGCTTAAGATCATAAAATCTTAACACTCTTCTAGGACAATTTTATGGTTGTGCGTTAAAAAAAAAGACTTGCTGGAATTACCGTTAAGTTTAATACAGAAGGATGAAACGTTTTCAAAAAATGGAATACATTTCTTCAACCCAGACTTAAAAACTAAATTTCCAAATGACTTTGAATTAAATCTTTTAAAACAATCGAATAACGTATAGGTCAGCAGGTTTCAATTAAGCTATGTCCATGTTTCGCTAATACCTTGGTAAAGAAAATACTAAAAGTAATGTATTCAATATGTTAATAGACGTCCCTTATTTTTCCTGGAACACGTGGCTGATTATTATTTCGTTTGAAAATGGATCTGTTTAATAAAAGCATTTTTATATTTCCTGTATCTAACTGTACACAATAATGATACGTTATGTGTCCATATGAGATGTTAACCTTCAAAACAACTATCAAATGGACCATTTTACAGTTTGAGCCAACTGACCTGATGTACCGTCAAATTTAATGCAATATATGCCTTCGCTTCTATGTGAACTTATTTTATGTTGCCAGTTTTAATCAAAGTATGCATGTTTGTCTCTATTGTGTGCCGTTCAGTTTGGCTTTATTTACTGTCATAATCCTTGCTTGAGTCATAAACCTAAGCAGAAGTTAAAATTGTATCGATGAGTAACCTTGATATATCAGCTTCAAACGATCTGAAAGAACTCTACCTTTCTTACATCTGTTCCAGCTATATCCTGTTTGGTTTATTTTTGTTGAGGGAATGATCACACTGATATTATACGTTGAGACATGTATGGTATATCTGTACTCTGGGCAATACCCTGCAAACAATAAAATCACAAGGTTAAAAATAACTGATTTTAATCACAGTCATCAGATTCTCGATCATTGGATGAAAGAGAGAAAACATGTTCTTGTCTAGCACAATGCATGAGTTTTTCAGGTGAAAATATTTTCTTTGCGACAAAACGGTCAAGCCTCTTATCGGTAGTATTGTATGTCTTCAGTCTACATCGGGAATGAATATCTTACCACTGAGCTTAAATAAATTCATTTGGCATTTAAACTGGAAATATATGACCTTGATAACAGCCTTTTAAAAGCTGCTTTACCTCACAAATATCATCAAAAATTAAATCAATGGCATAATATAAGTTTGAGGAATTTCCAGTTTAGCATAACCAAAACAGCCTTGCAGAAATGTTACACAATATAGTCAAGAAAAAGGCAATACTAGATTCATGACAATAGCATTTGGCAGATAAGAAAACGTATGAAGGGGTGAGGGTGATTTTCAGCACGTTGTTCGTTGAGTATAACGGCAGAATGGATAGGCACTGTTGGCATGGCACATGCAATGCAACTGACGACAAACAAGCTCTTAACTCGAGGGATGATAAAGCTGCTATCAGTCCCCAAACTTGCTCTGCTTAAAATTATACGATAAAATAAACGGAAACCCCATAAAGCTGCACACTAATAGGTCTACATCATGTAGAACACGTGTCTCGCTCTTTAAATGTTCATGGAATTAATTATGATCAATGACAATCATTATCCACAACACCAGGAGTATCGCAAAATTAGCTAGACCACATTATATATATATATATATATATATATATATATATATATATTAATAATATATATATAATATATTATACATATATATATATATATATATATATATATATATATATATATAAAGAGATATAGACAGATGTGTGTTTTGATTACTTCCCAAAAACCTATCAGCTTTGTAAATGCAATATTAAAATTGATGACATAGTAGAAATGATTACGACGTGTCAAGATAAATCATTTTAAGTCTTATATTGAAAATATTAGCTTGAAAACATGCTCGAAAAACGTATCATGATAGATCATTTTAGATCTTATGTTGAAAGTATTACCTTGAAAACATGCCAGTACAGACTGCTCCCCACGTTGTTGCGTAGTATATTTATTCGGACACGGAAAGCAAAACGACTGACCGGTTGAATTCTGAAATGTCCCAATTTCACAAGGTCTACATGATCCGTCTCCGCTCATGGAATTATAGTGTCCTTCCGTGCAAGAACTGCAGGATTTCCCTCCAGTGCTATTTTGATAAAAGCCAGGATCGCACTTGACACAACTTGTTGAGCCGTTCTGCCCTTGATAGGTACCGCTAGGGCAGGCAAAACACTCAGCTTTTCCAGAATCAGGTTGATAGGTTCCAGCTTCACATGATGCACAAAACGTTGAGCCTTTCTGCCCTTGATAGGTACCGTTAGGGCAGGCAATACACGCAGATTTTCCAGCGTTTGGTTGGTATGTTCCAACTTCACATAATACACATGAAGATGAACCTGTTTCGTTTTGATATGAACCAGGGTTGCATGGATTACATTTTGTGGATGTTCCAATATTAGGTTGAGACGTTCCTGCCGTACATTGTATGCAAGACGTTTGTCCAACGTCTGACTGATACGCTCCAGTATTACAAGGTATACAAGAAGATGAGCCAGTAGTGTTCTGATATGAACCAGGGCCACACTGGGTGCATTCTGTTGAATTATTATTTGGTTGGTACGTGCCAGTCGGGCACTGGGTGCATGTAGTTTGTCTTGGCTGAGGTTGGTATGTGCCAGCAGCACAGGGTATACATGGAGATCCAGGAAAAGCTTGATAAGTACCAGCGGGACAATTGTTTACTGAAACCATCAATAAGAGATTGCTGTAGGCTGGTTTTTGAAAGGGGTACAATTTGGAATTTGCACGGCAAGGAAAGCAGGTCATTATAAATAGAAGGAAAATTTGTAGAAAAGCTTTTATGAAATTATAATGTGGGACGATAACATGAACCAAAATTGTCAAGTGGCCTTGGATAGGAAAAAATAAAGACTCTACGTAGCTCATAAGCGTACATTACAAGACTTTACAGGTATTTTTGAAATTTTATTGCAAACAGCAATACTCACTGGCTGTTAATGGGACGTAACGTACCCAGGCCCTAGTCTCTCTAAGAATTGTATTAGATTTAAATTTGGTTACTTTTCAGTCATGACGAGTAATTTACGAGTTGTCGTTTCTAGCATTTTCTATTACAGTACGACCCGCTCTATTGAATGGGTAATAGGGATGATTATCACAAAACTGAAAGCTAGTTCTTTCAGGATGTTCTCTTACACTTACTAAGCTGTCTTTATTTATATACCCAAACAGTCTACAAAAACATTTTTAAACAAAATAGAAGTTACAAACATATAGCTGTATCTACACTACTTGCTACAGAATAGACAATAAATGTGTCTCATTTGATGATTTGAAAACGTTAATCTATCTACATTTTGTTTACTCACCAACACACTGTGTTCGAGACGTGGATGCGGTTTGATTGGTTGAGGTTCCAGTAGGACATGAAAAACAGTACGACTGCTCAATACTCTCCTGGTAGGTACCAGCTGGGCAGGCTTGACAACTGCCACTCGTTGTACGGAAGAAACCAGAACTACATACAACTGCATAGAGAAAATTTGCATGAAATATGACTTAGTTCATAATCGCCATTTTATGAAATCATTCCTTGCGCATATGTTGAATTATCGACGACTAAACTCCCAAACATTTTACGTCTGTAATTCCTTTAGTGTATTACCAGTCGAAGATAAGGACTAAATTAATCATTGTTAAGATTGTTTGGCTGCTTCTATGTTCACAATCTGATTCAAACACATTTATGATTTTCTAAATCCTAGATTTAATTATCACCAACTTTTAAATGCTAACGCTTATGGCAGAATACTACCGAATTATATTGTTTGCAAGTTGCTCCATTTCAGTACAATGTAAAACATTTATTCAAACTAAGGAGAAGTTGTTTAGCAAAATATTGCTTTGTAAAGTGGTAATTAAAAGCGTTTCAAATTTCTCACTGGCTGTTCATGCGATTTTCTGCGAAGAATTATTTCATTTTGTCTCGGTATTAGAAAACCAAACAAGTGTTACTTAAATGTGTGAATTAAATATTCAATGCAGTTTGATAATACGTAGAGTATGTCTGATGGACTAGGGTAGAAATGCCTTATATATATATATACTCCGTCGTGCAATTAGAAGAAGTTTAAGTGTGATTATACCAGCTTTATATGAAAGACAATACGTCTATCCCAACGACAACTGGTAAGTTCGTACGTGACAAGGCTGAAACGTGCCCAGGATACTGAAGAAGAAGCCCATTGATTAAAAGGACTTTAAGTGACACAAATCAGCAATCTATCAACAACACAGACAGTGATACAAACATTATACTAAAACGTACACAAAACTTACCTTTCTCATACCTGATAATTCCACAAATACTGAATTTTTAAAAATGAATTAGAGTATGAAATGGACAACGTATACCAACATTTCTCTGCTAATTCAGTCCAAACAAATTTCAGATATTGTCCGTACAATGTAGAGAGATATAGAACGGGATGCTAATATTTGGGGAAAGATGTTTGAGCATTATGTAATGATAAATAAATCTACATAGTGTATCGACATCCTGGGCCCTTTTGAATGAAAAGACGTTGACGAAAGAACACGCTGCAAGAGTTTGACACCGACAACCACCCCAAAACAAATCGACACAAAAAAAATGTCATTTATGAGGAATGCATACTTTAGTAGCAGACTTTTAATGTGGTAAAATACTACATTCAGTGGCTAGATTGCCAGCTCCCAAATAACAAAATGGTTTATAAGCCAATCGTAATTACCAGAATATAATGATGCAAAAGAAGATATATGTAAAGAATCTTGCTATGCACCATTTAGAAGGGTAAGTAGAAAAAGAAGCAATTCCTGGACCAGAACTTTTTAAATGTTTCAAAACGTTCATATCCTCACAGCAAATTGACCTATATCGATAGGTTCTCTATAATAAAATTGTGTCTTATCCTGATGACTGTGTTAAATACTTCGTAACTATATATCTCTCTATCTACAATCAGAAAGATCTAAATTTATATTACTTGATCCAAATACTTCTTTGCCAATTTAAGCAAATACAACTTTCAGAAATCGCCAGTACTCTGTACAGAATATTGGATTAGGTGCCAAGAAAACGTTACAACAGAAGAAAGTATCCTTAGTTTTTGCTGCACCCGATACTACTGAGTAAACCAGAAATAGGTTTCATTTGATAAACTGAACGTTGTGTTCTTCCTACTTCCGTTTTACTTACCAACACACAGTGTTGACGAGGTGGATGAGATTTGAATGGTTGTTGTTCCACTTGGGCACGATAAACACGAGGACTGTTCGGTACTCGGCTGATAGGTACCAACTGGGCAGGCCTGACAACTACCATTTGTTGTGCGGAAGAAACCAGATCTGCATGTAGCTGGATTGAGAACATATGCAACATTTGTAACCTCTTGTTTACAACTGTGAATATCGAAAGCGTTAAATGGGATAATGTGTTGAAATAGTAGCAGTAACTTCCCTTTCTATTTTTATATTTATTTATAAATATTAGAAATTGGATCACATTCTAAATAAACAGGTATACTTAAGACAGATTTGTCAACTTCTACTTCACGAAAGTTCATTCAAGCTGTCTCAATAAATATGGTGTTAGGCTTGCCAGTTGAAATATTAAAATATAGCCTTGGAAAGAATTAGATTAAACGTACTACTCTTTAAAATATGTCGTTCTCGCAAAATATTTCATAGAAATATGAAATAACTGAAGGTTTAAATCCATTAATCGATTGATCGTGGGATTGCATGCTAGTAATTGTCTCATTAGGCAAGGAACTGGAAAGGTAGTGGACTGTCGCTAAACATTGTGAATGAAATATTTCTTGAGTTTGATAATAAGTTAAATACACAATGAGCTAAGGTATAAATATCTTACCGACACATTGTACAGACGAAATGGAACCAGCCTGTAGTGTTACTGTACCGGTCTGGCATGAAATACAAGACGCTTGTCCAACCGACGGCTGGTACGTTCCGCTAGGACAGGCCTCGCAACTATCCAAGTTGTTTAGGAAAAATCCCGCTGAGCAAACGGCTATAAATGACGAGAAGCCAAATGAACAAACGTTTGTCAGATAAATGAAAAAAATATAGTTAAACCGAATATATAGCAATGCAGAAAAGAAGACATTTACAATACGATAAAACAACGTCAAGAACATTTATGTTTGTGTGAATCTATCTCTCTCGCTCTCTCTCTCTTTATATATATATATATATATATATATATATATATATATATATATATATATATATATATATATATATATATATATATATATATATATATATATATATATGTGTGTGTGTGTGTGTGTGTGTGTGTGTGTGTGTGTGTGTGTGTGTGGAGAAAAGGAGTAAGAGAAATCCAAATCTTTTAAAAAATATTTCTTTTCCAATTTAAGCAAATGTAACATTCAGAAATCGCCATTACAGAATCGGAATGTAGTGAGGTAGGTGATAGGAAATTGTGTTCAAAGAAGAAATAAAACCTAAATTTTTGCTCAGTAGTGTTCTGTACAATAGTGATATGGTTGATTTGGTAAACTGCAAGGGGTTGTCTTCCTACTTCAGTTTCACTCACCAACACACTGTGTTTCAGATGTGGATGCGACTTGATTGGTTGTAGTTCCACTGGGACACGATAAACACGAGGACTGTTCAGTACTCGACTGGTAGGTACCAATAGGGCAGGGTTCACAACTACCATTCGTTGTGCGGAAGAAACCAGAATTGCATGTTGCTGAATTGGGAGAGTTTACATCATTTGTAACTTCAGTTTTCCAAGCGACAAATTTGAAAATACTTAAAGGAAAACAAAATGTTTTAAGTGTGTGTGGGGGCGGGGGATTTGGACTTTTAACGTAGCTTTAACAATTTTTTTTTTAAAAATGTGAAATAAATGTTTCGAAATAGTGGATTTACTTTCCGCTTTTATCTTTATATGTTCCTGTGAGTTGTACCAGTAGAAAATACGATGTAAAGAAACGAGCACAAAGAATTAGGTTTATCCAATTCTGCTTCAAGAAAATTCGTTAAAACAGTCTAAACAGGTTTTGGGTTTGCGTGTTGATATAATTTTTTAAAAGAATTAGATTAAATTGAATACTCTTCAAATGTATATCACGCAGAATATTGCACAGAAATGCAAAGGAACTGAAGGTTTGAAATCCATTAATCAACTGATCGTGAGATGTTGCGCGACTACTCGTTTCATTGCGTGAGGAACTTAAAAGGCGATGGACTGTCGCTAAACTTAGTTAATGAAATATTACCACCTTTTGATAATAGGACAAATATACCATGGACAATGGTAGAGATTTCTTACCGACACATTGTATAGACGATGTGGATCCAGCCTGAAGTGTTACTGTACCGGTCTGGCATGAAATACAAGACGCTTGTCCAGCCGACGGCTGGTACGTTCCGCTAGGACAGGCCTCACAACTATCCAAGTTATTTAGGAAAAATCCCGCCGAGCAAACGTCTTTAAATGAAGAGAAATCAGATCAACAAACGTTTGTCAGATCAACGACAAATATAATTAAATATAATTATTCCTTTATATTTATATATATATATATATTTGCCAATTTAAACAAATGGAATATTAGAAAACACAATTAGAGAAATAGAATGTAACGAGGTAGGTGATAGGAAATTGTGTTAAAAGAAGAAATAACAATTAAATTTGTGCTTGATAGTGCTCAGTAAAACAGTGATACGGTTGATTTGGTATACTGCAAGGGGTTGTCTTTCTACACCAGTTTCACTCACCAACACACTGTGTTTTAGATGTGGATGCTACTTGATTAGTTGTAGTTCCACTGGGACACGATAAACACGATGGCTGCTCAACACTCGACTGGTAGGTACCGACAGGGCAGGTTTCACAAGTACCATTCGTTGTGCGGAAGAAACCAGAATTACATGTAGCTGGATTGAGAAAATTTGCATCATTTGTAACTTCAGTTTTCCAATTTTATAATTTGAAAATATTTAAAGGAAAAATTGTGTTGAAATAGTAGATTTTTTTCCATTTATATTTGTATATGTTCATATGAGTATTACCAATAGAAAATATGAAGCAAAGAAACGAATATACTGAAGACCAATATGTTAAGGTCGGTTAGATGAAAACGTTTAAAAGCAGACTTCAAAATTATGGATTTTGGTGTCCATGTTGATATATAAATATATGTAGACTTGAAAAGAATTAAATTTAATAATTGTCAAAAATGTTTTTCAGGAGGCATATTCCATAGAAACGTGATAATGAACGACAACTTAATGTTCATTAATCCGTTAAACCAATGATGTCAGATGCAAAGTACTCCCTAATCATTATATATATATATATATATATATATATATATATATATATATATATATATATATATATATATATATATATATATTAACTGATTTCCCTCTTAGTCTCACATTTAAAAACATTTTATTCAATATGTTTAAATCAGTATCAATCGGTCGATCGTGATATTTTTACGAGCAATTATTTTGTTTTATCTCGAAATTGGAAACTCAAAGAAATATAACCCAACTTAATGAAATGTGTGTGCTATACAATTTCATAGTAGGCAAGGTGGAACGTTTAGTAGGGTACAAAGTTCTTACCGACACACTGTGTGGAGGAATTTGATCCAGTACTAAGTGTCGTTGTACCAGTCGGGCATGAAATACAAGATGGCATTTCCGAGGACGGCTGGTAAGTTCCTATATTACACGTCTGACAATTTCCCTGTGTGTTGCGAAAAAATCCCGCTGAGCAAGCACCTATAAATGAAAAAGAATAGCAAAGGTTTGCCGTGTTTAAACAAACTTGCATCTTATGAATAACAAGCCAAAAATAAATTAATAAAAATAAAATAAAACACTTTGACGAACACTTACATATGTGGACCTGTGTATGTACTTGTAGAGGAGAGGGGGACATAGGGAGAGTCAGCGATATCAATATGCATCACGACATAGACTAAGATAATTCCACTAATAGCCTCATTTCACGGTCCGGCTAGGCTGGTAACTATATATTTTCTATAAAAGTGCAATCACCCACACATGCTGTTAATTTTAGTTTTGAAAGGTGATAAGAAAGAGTGGAAAAAAAGAAAACAGTCGACAGTGTCGGTACACTTGACAGTTCAACATAGAAAGAAACGGGCTTGATTTAGAAAATTGCTAAAGTTAATCTTTCAAACTCAGCTGTACTCGTCAATACATTGTGTTTGAGAGATTGATGTGATCTGGTTAATCCATTCGCTAGTTGGACACGAAATAAAGAGTTACCGCTTAGAACTCGGCTGGCTAGTGCCCCGTGTAAAGGTGTGGCAACTACTACTCGTATTGTGGAAGAAGGCAGAACTATAGATAGCGGGATTGATAAACTTTACAACATTTTTTAACTCTTATTGCATAGTTGTCAAGTCTGAAATTTTGTGAATATGTTTGTTTGTTATGTGATGAAATAAACGATTTAACTACAACATATTGTTTCTTTATATTTTAGTTAACATATTACCGGTAGAAAACATGTACTAAATAAAAATAGCTTGCCTAATTTGATTGATTCCAATAATAATAATAATAATAATAATAATAATAATAATTGAAAGTAGTCTATACCTGATCTGTTTGTCACGTTCATCTTTAAAGCGACGATGTTGATGTAAAATGTGACCGAATTATAATGGTTTGTTCATTCCTGCTTTGCATTTTGAAATATAAATTGATTTTATAAATTGTCAGATATACTTTCAAACTAATATATTACAGAAAAACTTGATGGTAATTGAGGCTTCGAACTTAATTATGCGGTTGATCACGATATGACTACCCTGAGGACGGTTGGTAAGTTAATATATCACAGGCCTTGCAAATGACGAGACTGGTCATGAAACCCGCGCTGAGCTCTCGGATATAAGACAATCAAATGTAAATAATTTTACCAGATTTGAGAAGTGTCTCTGACCACGTCGCTTCGAGTCTCGGAGTGGCCAACGTAGGTATGTGAAAAAGCTTGTGAGTAATTACCGGTGCATGGTTGGTTCTTCCCGGGTTCTTCTTTCCCCAGATATACTGGCAGCCATACATAACATATGTACTGAAAAATGGCATTCAACACACAAAACCACCACCAGATTTGAAACCGGTTACGCACTTTTCATCACAAAAATATTAATTAGTGATTGGATTTTCCAATCATTACTTGATGTATAATTTTAAATATTTTGCAGGATATAGCCGACAACTCTGGTTGATAGGTATCCGATGGAAGATAACTGCATAACGACTGCATCTTGGTATTCTGGTATGTGTAAGGCGTACATGCCAAATATGACGTTTGGTTCCCCTGAGGTTTATGCGTTCTAGAAACGCGTTCCTTAAAATTAGAGTAATGAGATAGATATTTGCTAGCGAAACATCCTGTACAGTTGACATCAGAAAGCTATGTATGTATGTATGTGTGTATGTATGTATGTATGTATGTATGTATGTATGTATGTATGTATAAATAAATAAGTAGTCGAGAAGAGAGTACCAAAGATTTCTTACTTGCAGCAAGTGTCGCGCATGTCGAGCAACATATATGATGGATTGTTTCATCAGCACACTGAGAAATAAGTAGAATGTCAGAGCAGTCTTCATGATCACCGAATTCACAACCTGTTAAGTAAAATTTCTCAATGAAACAATCTCTTAATAAAAACACTAGAGCTGAAGAATAGTCTTTAACCTTTAAATTATGGTCATATTTGTCTGGATTATATTTTTGTTTAAAAATGTAATCCTAAACGTTATAATGACTTTTTGATAAATCCGTGCATTACTTCGATTTACGTAGATTGATGGATCACGTGGCTGTTTCATTTCCAGTTAACTAGCAATTATGCACTAAACCAATTCATAATTTGTCTATGATATATATATATATATATATATATATATATATATATATATATATATATATATATATATATATATATATATATATTGGAAAGTAAACCAGCATGCAAGTTGGAAAGTCAGCTTGCAGTGATGATAAGGATGCTATTTGGAATAAGTGTTCTTGCAGCATTATGAAAATATTTAAATACGATTGACTGAATTCAGAAATCGAGTTTCCTTTAAAATTCTAAATGTCCAGAGAACTTAATAGCTAATTGTTTGATGATAAAATAATGTTGTTTATCGTTTGAATGTTCAGTGTGATGTACTCTTTTCACTTAAGTGCGAAATGCAAAACTTAGTAAAGATCCGACATCAACGTTTAAGTCGAGGATAAAAGCATAACCAAATGATGATCTGAATTGTGCCACAAATAACATAGCAAAAATATGGTTACCTGAAACGTTATTTTTCCATCGACTGCACGTGTCACAGCAAATTCGATAACTGGATTCATTATAGCAGTATTGCAGAGAGGATGGGTAAAGACTTGAACAAAGAGCGTCCGCATCTCCGAACAAGCAAATATCTATGGGTAATAATAATAATAATAATAATAATAATAATAGTGCTTACTTGTAATACAGACTACTGACCCATAATACATATCTATAGATCATGCGGTACAAAAAAAATGTTTTGGTGCATAACAAAAGAACATCATATCTGTTGGAAGTATTATACATGAAAGCAATAATTTTTGCATTTTTCGAGTTGGCTGAAATACAAATATATATATATATATATATATATATATTAATCTAGAGTCTCGTGTACCAGGAGTCGTTGATAAAATGGTTTATCTAATCTTTAAGGCTTTTATAGTACATTTTGCTAAATTAGTCATCAGAAGTTTACTGTTATTATTTTGCATAAAAGTCCTACATTTTTCTAAAGTTAGATTCTTGTATTTTTATATACCAGGATGGATAAATATTTTCTTCGCAATTCTCCATATAGCGGACAACAGAAATAAAATGGAATTCATTTTCGATATTAACGTAACAAATTTGATACAACCTTTCTTCAGAAACAAATACTTTCATATCTTCCAGTGCTACCTCTGATTAGAAAGTTCCCCACTCTAAGCAAGGTGATTATATAACAAGACTCGCTATCTCCTAACAATTCTAGATATTTTTGACAAGTGAATTCTACTCCCAACGACCTGTAGAAAGACGGTCTTGCCCTCGACTTAATAATAATAATAATAATAATAATAATAATAATCACGGTCATCATTGTCACCATCATCACCACTATCTTGATCGTCATCATCACTCCAATATCCCAATTTTGCTCAGGGGACGGTGTGGTGTGTACGAAGAAGATGAAGAGAAAACTATGCTAGCGCTGTTAATTTGCACGACAGAGTGCTGAATATTGCAACATTCAAATTGCCAGAGAAAGAGAGACAGAGTGTGTGTTTTAATGATAGAATTACAATATTTAAAAAAACAGACGAACTTAATCTATTTTTCTTTCACTTTGGCATGCCCCCAGTTTGGAAATTCGGCATTCAGATGTCCCGGTAAATAACACAATACTGATGAGGATAACGTGTCCGAATTAACAGAGCTCCAATGGATATCGGTTCAAAAAGTAATTTTAGCACTGTTGATGGTAGAAAGTTACTATGAATATATCATTCCGTTTGCAAAGCTATTTATGTATTTTTGTATATCCCTTTATCGTCTTTCTGTCATCTTTGGTTAACGAAGTTGCATTTACCTTATTTTAAAGGGAATTAGAGGTACTTCATCTTCTTGTTATTATTATTGCTTGTGTGATTGACATGTTATATATGGAGAGATCCTAAGGAAAGGAAACAATATAAAAATATATAGGTGCACTTTAGTAAGGTAATTTTATAACGGTCGATAGGTGAAAAAGACAATAGAGTGCTATTGCAAAAAATATACATGTGAATCTGTTGTATTTTATTTTTAAGAAGACGTAAAATAGAAAATTACCAGTATTATTCGGAGCACGTGACGAATTCACACATCGACCATTTTCGCACCACTACGAAATAACAGAAATAAATTTTAAAAATGAAACACTTTCTCTGGTTCGTTTCCAATAAATGATAATTGTGGTGGCGGTTATGTGGTCCGCAAGTTAAGACACCCATCAGCTTACATGCAGACACCAGCCTCCATATCCTCTCAACTAAGCGCACATCCCTTACAATGGGACGAAACTTACCGATGAATACATATCAGCAGATACATTCACTTGGAAACCCTGTACTAACCTCTGCTCTCGAAAACCCGTTACTCAGAATTCGTCTGACATAAATCAATGAATGGAGAACTTATTATTGCGAGTTACAACTATACACAAAATAAGAGGAAAATGATAGATCTGTATAAATGTGCTGAATAATAATAATATATATATATATATATATATATATATATATATATATATATATATATATATATATATATATATGTGTGTGTGTGTGTGTGTGTGTGAGTGTGTGTGTGTGTGTGTGTAATTGTAAACGTCATATCAGGCACAATTATGGTAATTTAAAATTGATAATTAGCGGGACATATATTATCCTCTTTTTAAACAAAAATATAAAACCCCTAAAAAATGTTGCAATATAGTTATATAATTTTCACTATATTTAATGAAGTTATGTTCTTCTCTCTGGGATTCACATACATGTATGTACGAAGAAGCTATGAAGTATTGGTTCCATGCATCATTCACTTCGTATATAATAATATCAGATAGTGTTTAATTGTGTTTTATTTTCATGGTTTCCCTTCGTACTCAAGACATACATAGTTACCAGTTCATGTTATGAATAAATGCGATGTTTGACTGAGGAACGAAAACTTATAATTTGCAATAATAATAGATATTCTTAAAAGCTGCATATAATGAGTTGGAAAGACTGTTTATCATTACAACTCACCTTTCCAAAGCCACAGGACAGGCCGTCGGCCGGAAGAACATGCGCACATGTATCGGATGTACTGTCATAGCACAGCATATTCGTACAAATATTGCTAAAGTCACCTTCATAGTTCGCCTAAAACAAGGAGGAAAAATTTATTGGCATATAACTTGCATATAATATTTTCTTTGCAATATCAGTAAATTTTTGAGAAAGAAAATTGCCGGGTATATGAAATGCCGAAAAAGATATAATTTGCACCAAAAGAAAAAAGAAAACTAGCACGTACTTTACTGGACACTATGATACACTACAGCTACAAATGAGAGATGAATACTAAATTTGTTTCATACATTTCCAGATTCCTTCTTTTGTTTTCAGCCACCTTTAAGTATCCAGGTAACATCTTTGTTTAAAAATAAAATCATGTTAATCATTAGTATACAAACAAATGACATGAAACGGGTTTTCTTCGATTTCTTTCAGGCTGAAAATGAATCACGTTTACAACGGCTTATATTTCTACTGTAATTTCAAAAACGTTTATCCACTATACCCTTTGGTTGGGTGTTATTAGGCAGAAAAATTGACTAAGACGAAATGTATTTTGATAAGAATATAGTAGTAGTAGTAGTTTCAGTAGTAGCAGCAGCAGCACCAGTAGTAGTAGCAATAGTAATTGGTTTGATCTAGTTTGGTGCTTTATGGCACAGCAACACAAATAGATTATTTAGTTCCGAGGCAGTTGGCGTAAAGTCCCTTGCCAAAGCACACACCACATGAGTAGACACAGGTTCGTCCGATTATAGGATTCAGTCGTGATTCGTGCACTAACCACTGTGGTAACCGAAGGATGAAAAGAAGATGAAAATGGCAAGAACAATGTATCTTAAAGTACAGCTACAACGATGAGAAAGGTGCAAATAGTATTTTAAACAATAGTTGATGAGATTATGGTTTTAGTAGAAATCACGTGTGTTGGTTATGATGTTGATTCTACTGCTACTAAATCAACAAGAAACAGAAAGATGCAGGAGTGCGATTAGTGGGGACAACCAATACAGAAGAAAACGATGAGGTTCGGATAAGAATATGTAGAGTACCCGACACAAGAAGGACGAATTATCCCTGATGAACCGACATTGATCGTCTACTGGGTACTCGTTACCCGGGAATGCTCGATCATCATTTATTGCAACTGCGTCGTCAGTTTGGAGACATGTTCTGTCTTGAGTACTGAAATTATATAGTACCAAACAATGATGGTGTTTCATTTTTTTCCATTCTGAGCTTTTTTTTATGTTCCGGAGTAAAATTAATTTCAATTATCTGATTTAAATAAAAAAGAATGTAAAGTGAATCTATTAAGATGCCTTGAACAAACAAGATGGCAGATTTGAAATTCGCTGTTCACTTATCTCCCTTTCAGGGCGTGTCTCTGTTTATATATATATATATATAGAGAGAGAGAGAGAGAGAGAGAGAGAGAGAGAGAGAGACATAGAGACAGAGACAGACAGAAAGGCAGATGTTGTCAATTATTTTCTTTCATAATATTTCAAAGGTAAATAAACAACAGAAGAAAGAAAGGAAGAACTATAATGATATGATTACTTATATATATATATATATATATATATATATATATATATATATATATATATATATATATATATATATATATATACCTGTTTAAGCCTGTCAGGAAAGTACTAAAAGCCTGTACTGAACACGAAGAGAAGCGCCATGGGTTTAGGGCGGTGTCACCTTCTCCTGGGGCGTTGACTGGAGACATTATATAGTTGTCTTCCTGGCTGCACACGTTACGGTCACCATCAGTTCGAGCGCCAAGACTGAAACATTATTATTTTGACATCTATAGTTTAATGTAGTACTGATAGGTTGATTTATTTCATGTATATCAAAATGCATATTTGGGGGGTTTCTCAGTCATTTTTGTTTTGCAGTACGTGAACATTAGTGAGTAAAAATGCATATATTTGCACTTGTTTATCTCTCTGTCTGCATATTACAATAGCTGTTGAAGTACACAAGCGGCATATGAAATATGAACTCACATATAATATGTCAGTGTAAAAATTAATGAGACGAATATCTTCTGGAGAGACCTACAATGTATATATTGATCATATTCAACTGTATTCGTCTTGGTTAGAGATGAAATCCACGATGGATAGATAGATAGATAGATAGATAGATAGATAGATAGATAGATAGATATAGATATAGTATGTACGCTGTATCAATAATATACCACGAAATGTATACATTTTTCATTAAAAGGAAACGGGGCTTGCCGAGTTTCCATTTAATGAACAATTTATACAACGAGTGGTATATCATTGATACAGCGTACATACTATACACATATTTTATTTATATCACATACAAATACGTATATTTGCCATTTGCACGGAGTTAGATTGACGAGAGGCAACTGTGTATTGACTGGGTGAATGATCTCACATCCCTGCCGAGTAGTTCTGTCTTTTTGTGCCTATTCACGATCACCTTTCATGTTGATAAGTTGATTATTTTCATTTTGGAGTTTCTATTTTTATTCACATTTATTAAATCAATATAGGTTACACTATATGATTTATACATGAAAGATTGTTTTAATGTAGAATGTAGGGCACTAAGGTCTACAAGCACATAGATTCTTGAATACTGAACGCTCATCAATGCATTGATGTACAGGCGCAAGGAAATTAGCGTGGAATATAATCTAAGCAAAACGACGAACCAAAAAAGAGGTAATTAAAATATTTTAATATATTTAATGTTGATCTAAGTCATTATTCTGCTTTAATTTACATTACTACCAACCATACAAATTTCTCTCTCTCTCTCTCTCTCTCTCTCTCTCTCTCTCTCTCTCTCTCTCTCTCTCTCTCTCTCTCTCTCTCTCTCACACACACACACACACACACACACAAACACTTCCTTTAGTCGGCTTGACTTAACATTTACCATCATTCTTCATAGGTCCAGAGACACTGCGGTATTACACAAGCGAAAATCCTCTATTCTCGTCTTTTCGTGGATTTTCGCAGTTATCTTGATATGATGGTCAACAGAGAGAGAGAGAGAGAGAGAGAGAGAGAGAGAGAGAGAGAGAGAGAGAGAGAGAGAGAGAGAGAATGAGGGGGGCGGCCTTTGGATACTTTCATATTTAATTCATAATAATAATCGATTTTTAGAACCTTATAATAGGTTTAAGAAACAACAACAACATCAACAAAGCCTTAAATACATTACATATGTGTACCCCCGTAACCAAGACATTTACCTTACTGTGTCGACCGGCAATTGCAACTTTGTATCATTGATAATATAAACACTTTAGATAGGTCCCAAGGAAAGTGTAAACATACCGTTATGAAGAACGATATTGTAGGTTACTTGGTGCAGTTTCAGTTTCAATGTTTTTTA
The DNA here is from genome assembly GCA_016617855.1 of Megalonaias nervosa. Taxonomy (NCBI): domain Eukaryota; kingdom Metazoa; phylum Mollusca; class Bivalvia; order Unionida; family Unionidae; genus Megalonaias; species Megalonaias nervosa. Next base: position 33,950 of record JAECUM010016126.1, read on the forward strand.
TCCAGCCCATTTCTTTTTCTCTCTCACTCCAGATTTCTGCATATTTTGTCCTTTGGGCATGAGAGGGGCGGGGGAGACGGAAAAAGAAAGGATTGCGATTAAATTGTCTACCATGTTAAATTCATTTAGAAAAGGGGGATTATTATTACCTTTTATCGTTATTTTCATACGTCACTAATGATTAATGAGTGGAAATTCATCATTGATCTATAGGAATAGATCCAACAGCACACAGTTCCAAGAATGTTTATGTATGCGTATTATTGCACCATGGGCGGATCACAATTTGATATACCAATAGTATTGGTATGTCAAATTGCTTTATACCAACACTTTAAATGCCATGTTATTTTTAATGTGTGTGTGTGTGTGTGTGTTTATATATATATATATATATATATATATATATATATATATATATATATATATATATATATATATATATATTTATTTATTTATTTATACCACATACATTACAAAATAACATGCATTTAAAGTGTTGGTATAAGGCAATTTGATATACCAATGGTATTGGTATATCAAATTGTGATCCGCCCATAGCGCATTAATACGCATATATAAACATTCTCGCGAGCATCTGCAGTTGATTCTAGATCAATGATCAATTTCCTCACATTAGTCACTAGTCACGTATGAAAATAACGATGAAAAGTATTAATAATCCCCGTTTTCTAAATGAATTTAATATGGTACACATTTTCATCACAATCCTTTCTGTTTTCTGTTCTCCGATCCCCTCTCATGCATAACGGACCAACTGCGCAGAAATGTGGAATGAGAGAGTAAAGGAATCTGGGCTGGATTAAAACCTTGAAATAGAAATTACACCATGTAACCTACAAGAATATGGTTCGTCGTAACGATACGTGTGCACTTTCCTTGGGATTTATCTACAGTGTTTATCAACGATACAAAGTTGCAAACCAGTAAATTCCTCGGATACGTGGTACACATACTGTGATATATTTAATGTTACGTTTTGTTGTTTTTTCTTAAACATACCATAATGTCCTAAAAAATCGATTATTATTATTTAAATATGAAAATGTCCAAAGGCCGGCCCCGCTCTCTCTCTCTCTCTCTCTCTCTCTCTCTCTCTCTCTCTCTCTCTCTCTCTCTTGACCATCGTAGCAGGATACGGGCTAAAATCTATGAAATGGCGAACGTAGAGGATTTTCGTTTGTGTCATCCCACGATATCTCTGGACTTATGAATGATGGCAAAAGTTAAGACAAACCAACCAAAGGATAAGAGAGAGAGAGAGAGAGAGAGAGAGAGAGAGAGAGAGAGAGAGAGAGAGAGAGAGTTTTAAAGTCAAACTGACCAAAGATAGAGACAGAGAGAGACAGAGAGACAGACTGAGACAGACAGACAGACAGACAGACAGACAGACATAGAGTTTTAAAGTCAAACCAGAGAGAGAGAGAGAGAGAGAGAGAGAGAGAGAGAGAGAGAGAGAGAGAGAGAGTTTGTGGTCGGTTGTACTGTTGCTAAAGCAGAATAATGACTTAGATCAACTGTAAATATATTAAAATATTTTAATTACCTCTTGTTGGTTCGTCAGTTGGCTTAGTTTCTATTTCACATTAATTTCCATGTGCCGGTATCTGAATGGCTTAGCTATCCAAGTGTTGCTACTGCTCTACTTTTATCATTAAAACCATCTTTCATGTTTAAATCATAAGTGTGTATTATATTGATTTAATCAATGTGGAGAAAAATAAAACCCAACAAAAGAAAACAATCAACTTATCAATAAGCAGAGGTGATTGTAAATAGCCACTAAAGGCATAGAACTACGTTTTGTAGCGGATACACTCGGGAATGTGAGGAGTTCATTCACTAGGTCAATACACAGCTGCCTGTAGTAAATCTGAACTCCGTTGAAAGGGCAAATATGTGTATTTGTATGTGATATAAATAAAATATATGTACAGTATGTATGCTGTATCAATGATATACCACTCGTTGCATAAATTTTTCATTAAAAGGAAACTCAGTAAGCTTCGTTTCCTTTTAATGAAAAATTTATACAGTTCGTGGTATGTCATTGATACAGCATACATACTATACATATATTCTAAATATGTGTGTGAAAACTAATATTGTGCATTGACAAACCTTTTCACGCATAGAAAAGATGAAAGGGGAGAAGAGAAATTGCATAAGGGTGATAGAAGAACAAACCTGTAGCCGAGAAGCCTTGCAGCCGATGTTGCAGAAATGGAATTAAAGTGATCTTGCACAAGTGATGCGCTTTTTATATCACACACTGGATAATCAGTAGTCAGCCCTACATTTGGAAAATATGCGATATTTATAAATATACGTGTCTAAATTGTGAAATCATATTTTTCTTTATTAAATGAAATAAGTCGATACGAATATCATAGAAAAGATGAGCAAACAAACATGTAAAACATTTTCTCGAAAATATTATAAATACAAATTTTCGTTCGCCTCAGAGCGTACCCACTGAGTACATTCGGCATATTTAAACAATAAGTAATGTTGAACTTATAAAGTAATTTATAAACTTATTTGCTACATTATAAAGGGCACGATGACGGGAGCGATATGATACGAGAGTGGGACGACCAGAAACAGTACACAAAATTCATTCCCAAGCCATTAAAATTATTTTCGGTTTGCTTTTGTAGGGTTTAAAGCCATATTTTGGCACATGACGGGCTATTTTCGGCACATGACGTGCTATAGAAGGCAGCCAATATATTTAGAGGTGGATGAACCCAGGAAGATCCTGTGAAAAACCACGGACCAATGGGAAGCTATTGGCAAGCTTTCTCACATACTCATATTGGTCAGGCTGAGAATCTAACTCACCAACAGACCAAACTATATTGCTGATGTTCTTCGCCATCTTTGGCAACAATAACACAGCATCTAAAATAACACCAAATGGCATTCAATAACATATACCACGGCAGCAATAAACAACAACAACAACAACGACATTATTACAGCTACTATTACTAATACTATCTTTTCTACTACTAATGCTACTACTACTACTACTACTACTACTACTACTACTACTAATAATAATAATAATAATAATATTGTACCTCGTTTTAATAAAGATTATTTCTCAAGTGTTTTAACTTTTAGAAAAGATCATTAATCATGGTTAAAATTTTAATGAAGTCTGTGATTGTTTTAGCTGTCACATATAACATTTTGCATAATTAGTAATACTTCCATATTATGATGTAGCTTGAATGGTCCTACCTGAAACGAGAACATTATTGTGCAGGATGTTGTACCTGTGAAAAGAGAAGCTGTTTTACTACACTGAAACGTTTTTGTCTTTGTTTTTAGTTTTGGATTTATTACACAACACAGAACAGTCCTATGGTCATTTACTTCTGGACAAATAAAATCTGGTGATACTGACTATGTGTCCGCGTATGCGTGATTGCCTAATGTCTGCATATTGCCACACCGCTTAAAAGAAAAAAGTTTCTGAAATGTATAACTCAAAGAAGACAAATATGCTCGTTATTCGTATATGTCAAACTAAAGTAACCGATATATTTGGCAATGGGTATGTTACCCACATATTCTTGCAACATATTTGCTTGCAAATTAAATTATATTTAAATATGCCAGACTAGAATTAAATTAAATAAGAACTATTATTAAATATGATGCAATAAAAACAATACATAACTTACATAAGTTAAAATGCCAGCAGAAATAGTTACCTACAGAAAGTAATCGTATTAACACAAGTAATTTCCTGCATTAAGTTCATTCAAAATTTATAAAATATGTGGCAAAAATACGATGACAAGCAGAGATGAACAGAGATAAATAGGGTCTTAATGCTTAACAGTTTCGTTAAAGCTTAACAACAAAGTCATCAGTTCAGGAGGAAAGGTTTATAGCATAGCTTGAAATGGAGAAATTGGATGGCCTGAAGAGAAATTAGAAATGTTCAGCTACTGTTATTTGATGGTTTGGGTACGTGTATTATAATCGGCATAGAAACAGGGCAAAATAATAAAGCTGCATGCTATTGACAAATGAACAAAGGCATTAACCTCCACCCCAACCCAGTTATAGTCATCTATCCAAACGTCAAACAGCGATCAATATTTCTTGGCATGTATGTATGTATGTATGTATGCATGGTTTGGTTTTTTAACATAGCTTTAACAATTTTTTAGTCATACCGTTATAACGTCTGCAGTGATGTCGAGCATTGGGGAATCATGCCGCAGACATGTGGCATCATGTCCCACCAAGTCACATTATCCAAATACCAGGCCGACCAGTCCTAACACTAACTTTTTAATGCTGAGAGCCAGGCGACGCAATTGTTTGTACCATTTTCATAAGTCTTTTATATGACTCGGCCGGGGTTCGAAACCGCGACCTCCAGCATCCGAGGAGGATACTCTAACCGCTTAGGCCACCTGAACAGTGAATGTATGTATGTATGTATGTATGTATGTATGTATGTATGTATGTATGTATGTATGTATGTATGTATGTATTGTACATGGTTGTGTTTGTGTGTCTTTGTGTGTGTGTGTGTGTGTGTGTGTGTGTGTGTGTGTGTGTGTGTTAATAGGCAGACGATATAAGTATATACATGCAGATAGACCAGAAGACTTGTGTTGATGTAGAATGATTTTATATATCTCTCAGATTGACTGTATTTACCTAGTAAATAGCATGGCGTGGTCATGCCTTGTTAGATTGTTAAGAGAGTCGGCCCAATTGTTGAAAGATTCAAGACTTTGATCACCTTCAACATAAATATTTCTTTCGTTAGAAATATTCTTACTCGTTTCTGTCCAGTAGGATGCTGTCTCTGTCTACAAAGACATAAATAAGTAAATAGAAAATAAAAATGAACGAAACACAAAAAAATATAAAACTAAAAAAAATCTTATGAACGCTTAAACTCTTCTTTGAAAAACTGAATATATATATATATATATATATATATATATATATATATATATATATATATATGTGTGTGTGTGTGTGTGTGTGTGTGTGTGTGTGTGTGTGAAGCTGAATATAAACTAGGTACTCCACGAAAGAAAGTGGATATATTTAAATCTTGTAATTACAAATAATAAGTGAAATAATAACGAATATCAATCGATATAATGCATGACATTATTTGCACCATTCTTGACAAATATTGTCAAAGTACGAATTAGGGTCGCATGAATACATAAGTAGTTCTTTCTGTGTTAGACGGTGTGACTTTGACCAGTCCGAACGCTTGTTGCAAAGGTTTGTTACGAATGTGCAGTTATAACTGGAATGTAATACAATATAAAACAGATCATACTTGTATGAGGAAGAAATTGCTACATGCAGTGAAATTAAGCCAAAATAACATAAATTCTTCTAAGATGAATAAATATAATAGCTGTGCAATGGTGGACAGTCAACCCTTCACAGGTGTCCAAGATTGGAAGGATGAGCTATAAATTACATCCTTTCAAAATAATTATTAAAGTTGCATGCGTAGCACTTACGTCAGCGATAAATATGTCAACAACCTCAACACTGATTGCGAAGTATGGATCTGAAATATTCTGGAAGCGAAAATTTATCTGAAAAGAACGCAAACAAATCAAAGTTGTTTTATTACAGAAGTGCGCAGAATCTTTTATTTAATTTGTGTTCCACTTAAGCAAACAGATTTTTCAAAGCGTATGAAGAAAAATCACCCAAGCGTGACAGTGATTCTACTTATATGTTGATATGCCTGATTCGTAATTAGAATGATATAAAGATTGGCACATGAGCTATCAGAACTTCCTAAAGATTATCAACGTCATGTGCTCGTTAAATGGGACATAATGTGACAAGTTCATTATATTTCTCAATTTTGATTGTACTTGCTAGTGTTATGTTTAACACTACCTAATGGAATGCTTACCTTAAGGTTATACATGTGTTTAGAGCCTGTAAAACTACTATAACACTTAAAATGAAAAATAATCAAAATCCTCGAATATTCTGCTGCATGAAATACTCAGTCGTGAATACTAATTATTTTATTATTTTCATACCTCCCCGTGCATTCGCTGCACATAGAGAAACGAACGCGTGCACTTCTCAACAAAAGATAATATCAGAACATATAGTACAAGTTAGATTCGATGCCTCGTCAGCACTTAGGTTAGATTTTATAAACACATTCATCCTCATGCATATTACCTTCAATTCCATGTAACGTCTTATTTTACATCACGTTTAAAGAACTTACAGATTCTCCCATACTTGCGTAGAATTTTCTTATCTTGTTTCTAACGGCATCCTGAGGTATCTGTGACGCAGTTATATTGCCTTCGTCCCGAACTCTCTCTTCCCAGCTGAAAGCGAAACACCCGTAAACTCTAGTGGCAGAATTATTGATATTATTACATTGATTATAATTATAAAGTAAAACATCCTGAACTCTAGCTGTAGAATCATTGTGACTATTACATTCATTATAGACCGCTCAGGTGGCCCATTCGATAGATAGAGCGTCCGCCTTGGTTGCGGGAGTTCGCTGGTTCAAACCCCGGCCGAGCTATACCAAAGACTTATAAAAAAAAATGGTACTAACAGCTGCCTCGCTAGACGCTCAGCATTAAGAGGTTAGTGTCAGGACTGGTCGGCCTGGTGTCAGAATAATGTGACTTGGTGGGACATCATGTTACATGTCTGCTGCATGATGCTCCAGTGCTAGACATCACTGTAAACTGTCACACTGCTGACATTGTAGCGAATGACTGAAACATTGTTAAAAGCTACTTTAAAATTCCAATTGTTAAAAGCTACGTTAAAAATCCAACACACACACACACACACACACACACACGCATTCATTATAATTATAAAGCAAACACCCTTTAACTCCAGTGGTACAATCATTGTTTTTATTACATTATCAAGCCACACATCGTTTAACTATAGTTGTTGAATCATTGGCCTTATTACATTGAATGTAGGTATTAAAGCAAAGCATCCCATAACTCGAGTGGTAGAATCATTGGCATTATTACATTGAATATAGTTATAAAGCAAACCATCCTATAACTCCAGTGGCAGAATCATTCGCATTATTACATTGAATATAGTTATAAAGCAAAACATCCTATAACTCCAGTGGCAGAATCATTCGCATTATTACATTGAATATAGTTATAAAGCAAAAATCCTTACACTCTGGTGGCAGAATCATTCAAATTCTTACATTGATTATGATTATGGTTCTAAATGTAAAGACTCTTTAACTCCAGTGGCAGAATCATTCGCATTATTACATTAATTACAGTTATAAAGTAAACCATCCTTTAACTCGAGTGGTAGAATGACATTATTACATTTATCATAGTTATAAAACAAAACACCCGTTAACTGTAATGGTAGAATTATTGTTATTATTACAGAAGTATCTCGCTTTATTAACTAATGTTACATCAAATTACAGTACATATCTCATTATAATGCTGCCAATGCAAGCCATCGACCATACATCGTCACAGTGAGGGAACCTATTAATGAAATATTGATACAATGTTGCTACTACTTAATTACATGGGAACCATGGCCTATCTTCCATAAGATAAGATTTGTGTTATAATTACGCGCCTTACAGCGAATAGATAGACCACCGTATAATGAAGTACGTTACGCATATAATTTTACTACCACTTGATGAAATTGGATCCAAGACCATACACACCTCATAAAAGGAAACTTGTTATAATAAAAGTTTATATCTTCATAATCGACATTTCGACTATTCGACGTACACTACAGTCAACTGCACGATTATAAGCTGTACTAGCACACGGTAGTTACTCGCGTATAAAGCGAGTCAAACAGTAAAAAACAAAGATCATTAACTGACGTAACATAAAGTGCCAGCAGATCAGGGTCTAAACTGTTTCTTGTACTGATGACTCCTAGCAAACTGCACATTCCCAGATATGTCTGCACATTATATGACGACAGATCTAGATCTGTGCAGTTTGCAGTTTTACTAGACTTATAAGTGAGTACGACGGTATTGAAATATAGTTCTGTGTAAGGGAAATAAAACGACATTATTATTTATACCTAAAATTTAGTTTCCGAGACAACAATACAATAATTTATAGAAGAGTAATCGTAATTTTTCACTTTGCCGATTCACACATACGAAAATGTCAAACAGTTCTTCACTGTCAATGTTCTAGGTAACAGCTGAGCCGGTAACAATGGTAAATGACATGCTGCATTCGTCTATCTATTGAAAACCGGTTTGTCACCAGCTTGGTGGTATAAAAGTAAATATAAATATCGTCGTGTAAATTTAAGCATAAAATGTGACGTTGGTGTAGTAAACAAATTAATTTTTTTTTTTTGCCATATAGGAGGACTAATAGCAACCAAAGTGTAGCACGCAAAGAAGCAAAACAGGCTGATTTGTAACTAATGAATGACAAGAGAGAATATTTATATATACTGCTTCACAAAAACAGTCATTCACCCTCCATCAAATCCTTCATCCATACACTAGGGGTAATTAAAAGTTCTGAATATGTTGTTATAACTCTTTCGTTTAGACCAACCTGGCAATAAATCGATAGCCAAATTAACGGTCTATAAATTTGTATGCTCCTACAAGAGAAGCACGCAGGATATAAAGGAGTGTATTGACAGTGACCTAAAATTGTTAGAGATGGAAGACAGGTATGCTCCTGTTTAAAGAGTAGTCTTTGATTGATGTCGAGGTAATTATCTGTCCTATCCTACATATCTGTAGTTATTGCATCACTTTGAAGTTGACCTACGATTTGGTACATCATTGCCTGCGATTGCTGAACCGAAAGTGGCTGCTTTGAAAGAAGGCAATTGATGGAGATGCTCTATTTGCAACAGAAGATAGTTATGTAGACACATACTCCACATCGCCCTGTCTTTGCTCCACAAACGCTTTGACTGATTTAGGTTATCAAAGATTCGTAGTGGGCAGACGATTTTAAAAGCCACCATCCGTAGAAAGCGTGATTTTCCAGTGTATGATCTGCATTTCAAAAAGTGAATTAAAAATAATATTTAATAAATGTATTATCAGGCAAATGAATTGTGTAATTGCGTACATGTTCATAGGGGACACATTTAGAAGATGCACTTACGTACCCTTCACTAATAAAGAACATTATTATATATATATATATATATATATATATATATATATATATATATATATATATATTCTATCAATCTCTTTTCTCTATGTGTCTATATTGTTTCAAGATACTTACAACTGATAAAGTGAAAAGTCGACAACCATTAAAAGTTCTACCGTATAGCTGAGTATACTGTTGGCTTGACGTTTGGATCGGTCATTAGCATGGGTAGTGTCATCAGCTACGGAGAAAAAGAAGTAATAATTATTCGGATCTAGCAGAGTGCCAACATATCATCGGCCTCCCCACCCCCATCTCTCGGAATGAAATTTGGAAATAAGGTGGACATGTTTTGAATAGTTCTAACTGCTTTTAAGCAACTAAGTTCTTTACGAGGTACAGGTGGAATATTAAATACGCATTTGAAAACTATGAAGGTAGTTTATCTGCTGCCCCAAACAAATAGCTTTTTCGTTAAAGAAACCGATGTACAAGTAAATTGTTACGCAATATTAAACTCTATTCAGTTTCGTTGCATATTTGCATGCTTGCTGTTAGATGTGAACAGGAAATCTCTATTGGGCTAAAGTTCAATAATGGGAACGTACATTAAAATTTCCCAAACCTAATGGAGTACACAGCATGTCATTTTCGTCGTTTAGGAAGTACACTCCTGGAGAATCATGCACAGAATGTAAACGTGTGTTGCCTGTGTTACCACAAACGTATAGTGATTTTTCAAACCATTAACATTACAGTTTATAAATTAGGTTAGCTATCTTTGATTTAACTGTTTTCGATAATATAGCAGTCCATAGGAATTAAATTAGCTACCTGTGGTATATCTATTTGATTGCGTGAGTTATCAAGTATAAGGGAAAAGTCATTAAAACACTGCAGATTTTAGCTGGAAAAATTTGAAGGTTTTGAATTTACTACAGGTGCGAGCTGGACAATAGCTCTGATAATTGAATTATCATGAAATGTTTGGTTAATTTTTAAACAGTATCTTAATATATATCAGAATCCTTGTAATTATGACAGATAAAACCTTCTTACTTTATTGGACATGCATCGGAATTTCAGCGAATAATATAACAACAGTGTTACTTTATAATGAAGCTACAACTGAATGACTTTGACGGTACTTTTGAATTTGTTTCGGGGGGTGGGATGCGAAGTGTTGTCTGTTTTCTTCTTAGAAACCTGTTGCATACCCATCATTGAACTTAAATGTGGGAATATTGATTTTTCTCCCAAATTTATTCCTACGTATGAAAAAATATGAAAGGGTAATTTTAGCGTAATGGAGTCAAAATCTTGAAAATTGTTCTAAATTATTTTTCTTGGTGTAATGAAATATAAGTTTTTTATGAATCATTCTTCGATATTATATAAAATGTTTATTATGTTGTGGGGCTTAACGCCATTTTTCAGCACACGATAGGCTATACATGGCGGCCAGTATTAATGTTGGAGGAAGAAACCGGGGAATCCGCGGAAAGAACCACCGACCCACGAGAAGCTACTGGCAAGCTTTCTCACATATCCACATTGCCGAATCTTAGACTCGAACCCACGCAGACAGAGGTGAGATGACAGTGATCCGTAACGGAGAGCGCTTTAGACCACTCGGCCACTCGGGGCCCTAAAATGTTTATTATAGAATTGCCACGTCTGTTCGTGGGTGGCAATCTCATTTATTCCTACTGGAAACAGGTAGATTTTAATGTTGGAGAATACGAAGAGTGGCCCACAATTATATACCAATGTTTAAAACCTTCTTATGTGCGTAATGTACGTAGTAGATGCAAGTCATTACATTTCACACACGAGAGCAATGTCACGCGCACGAACGGTCGTAAATTTTCTTGTTGAGAACTTGGGTTAATGATAAAAACAAATATTGATTTCCGTTAATTGTTGAGGCGGTACGTGGTTATGGCTTTATATATATATATATATATATATATATATATATATATATATATATATATATACAGAGAGAGAGAGAGAGAGAGAGAGAGAGAGAGAGAGAGAGAGAGTTGAACATATTTAAATTTATCAGATGTCAATGTTCCTCTGTATTCAGAACAATGTTCAACAGCTATTAAATATTAGTCTCTAACGAGAGTTTATTATTTGAAACTGATTACATTAGGGGTGATGAAAAATGCAGTTGTTTACGATATATCGTCGCCTTTGCGTACACGCATTCTCCTTCGAAAGAATTATCATAAAATGAACATTTAACTAGTCTGCTATGTTTTATTATTCTTGCTTTGTCTCAGTACTCAATAATTTCATGCAATACCAGAGTCGTGATAAATGCAGTAACACAACTGTATAGTTTTGGCGTAAGGACAAATAATCAAATAACTAATTTAATTTGGTTTTTCTTCCCTCTCCTCATACATTTAACCATCTGCTTCTTCTTTCCATCCATTTCATCCATCCTTGAATTTATTATATTATTTTCCTTACCAGTCATCGACAGTTTTATTGGCTTTTTAACATCCATACATGTTCTATCTTCACACCCAAACCTCTTTGTACTTTACACATTGAATTTCTATAATGACATATTTCTTTTGCCACCGATTCTATTTTAAGCATCGTTTATTTACCATGCTCACTCTTCCACACGAATGGAGTGCTGTATACACATTTGACTTTTCAAATCATTCATCGGAAGCAAATTATCATACATTACATGTTAGACATTTTTACATAGCTTTTGATACTTAAGAACAAGTCTAGCCATATGAACTATTGATATATGAAGAACTCTATTTGCCTTTTGCCGACCGAACATCATTAGTTTATACATATGCATTTGTTACAACCAATGATGGAGTCACGTTTAATATATAATGAAAAACAGACCTATCGAAGTTATATTCAATAATTATTATAGATATATACTTACGTATACATGCCCACGTTTTGAAGCACACTAATATTTGAATGTATACCCATTCACATGCTTACATAGACCCACAAACGTATATGACCTTCAGGACAAGACACCTGAAGTGTCATCAATATATAAGCGGTATTCAACATGCTTTATTTAATAGTATCATAAGCATATCATACGTTAAATATGGCATAGTAATGCATATATTAAACAACGAAAAGAAGAACGCAACTTAAGTTTTATTCATGAAGTTATTACGTTCAATTAGTGCTCTATGAATATAATTTCATAGATTTCTAACCTCATCATTTTGTGGAACTGATTAATGTAATAAATTTCAGCATGCTCGGACATCTTCAAAAATAAGAGCCATATGTTACTCTTCCTAGCGGCAAATGATACGAGCATTATAAAACAAAGTGAAAGTCATCTTCCAGCACGTTGCAATAACTACAGATTCTTTGATCTAGTGGAATGCAATGTGGTAGCTGCCATTGCTCTTATTCAACATGTAAAGTATGGGCAGGCATTCATATTTTTGAAAGGCGATTTCTAAACGGTGTCACTGTATTTTATCTCAGTACTCGTTATAGGCAATATTTTGTTGCAAAACAATCTCTTGTAAATTCTTTGATTCTTTATTGCCAATTTTGGAGACACTAGTCAATTAGCATTTTTGTTTAACGAAAGACAAGAAAACCTTCATTTTCTCAACAGCTTGACTTATCAACACTTCCCCGAGACCCAGGTTATTTAATAAATTCCTGACTAACAATGTCCAATTTTGCTTTCCAGGTTGGCATTCTGTGTCAGTAAGCATAGTATATATATATATATATATATATATATATATATATATATATATATATATATATATATATATATATATATATATATATGAGCGTTTATGGATCAGGGCTAGGGTCCAGGGCTAAAGAGAGTTCCAATGAAAAATTTATCTTGCATCTCTCTCTCTCTCACACACACCCCTGCACCCCCACCCCATATATATATATATATATATATATATATATATATATATATATATATATATATATATATATAGTTTCACAACTCCTAAATCTCCAAAGAGAATATATGAGTCTAATGTAGGAACCTTAATAGTTTTGAAGTTGCTACCTGTTGGACAGATCCCCTGGTGTCAAGATCAAACATGGAGCCTGTATCTCTTACCAATCGTAAGGTGTATTTTCATGCCTAGCAAATTCATACTAGTTGATGTTCGATGGGGATCTCAATAGCTATCAAGTTGCGACCGAGGGGCCACACAATTTGACCACGGGACATAACCGGGAGGTTTCATTTCGGACCTGTGCTGAAACTTGGGTCAACAGTCACACATGCTAATATTCATAAATAAAATGATAACAATTCAGGCGATACTACCATTTCGTGTGTAATCCACCCATCCCCAATTCACAAATCACATGGGATGGATATATGCTTGATAAACGGATCTGCTCATTTGCCGACATATTGTAATTTTTTTCAAAAGTTTGAAGTGTCTATCTTGAACCGCGCAAGAGTAGTATTGCAACAAACGAAACAGTTGTCATTGCTACATGGTTTATACAATACTACTCAGCAATCAGATTTACGCTTCCAGATAATAACTCAACATTTTAAGAGTGTTGAGCCCATCTTAAGTTCACGCCAATTCACATTATAAAGTTTCAAACCTCCTTCTTGAAATGTGAAGGGGAATTTGCACGACAAAACAAAACCCTTAAACGTACTACGCATTTTATATTTAAATTGTTGCAAGTGTTGCCCACCGCACACCAACCATTCTCGTTCCCCTGGAATGAATCCAAGCATTAAACTTTCGTGCACAAGAGATGACAAATTCCAGTAGGTTTGAAATTCTAGTTTTATGCGGTGTTAAAGGAATTATGCAATATTAAAAAGGTACACATGAACGCACACATCCGGTGGACAGTAACCGAGTTTTTCTGAAAAGCGTGGGTGTTTTGTGTAAACTTACCTATCCTCCTGCCATGAGCATTTACGGCTTTCCATCCATTTTTGTCGCCCCAATATCCAGAGATACTTAAATTCAGACAAGTAATGAAAACCAAATACTTCACAGAAACCATTTTTTACTGAGACAACACATACTGTGTCATCCAATATAACTCCTGATTCCAATAATTTTAAAGAATATATCATAATTTGAACGATAATGTCCTGAGTAAGTCCTCATTGCCCGTCCCAACAACGGTAACAAATAAATGACATCTTGATCTTCAAACGTTTTATTTTTATGTTCGCTGAACCACGCCTATATTATCGATCCTAAGATGAAAAAACCGCAAACATATCATGTTTACAGTAACATGCGCTATCTGAAAAGATTGTCACCGTACTGGACACGGATGACTTAATGCACAAATCAGTGCAAAGGTATTCTCTTGTTGCCAGGTGTTATTTCTTAATGTCAGTAAAGATTGTAGCCCATTAACTGACAGGGGCCCCGAGTGGCCTAGTGGTCTAAAGCGCCCACCGTTACGGATCACTGCCATCTCACCTCTGTCTGCGTGGGTTCGAGTCCCGGGCTCGGCCAATGTGGGTAACTGAGAAAGCTTGCCAGTAGCTTCTCGTGGGTCGGTGGTTCTTTCCGGGGTTTTCCCGGCTTCTTCCTCCACCATTAATACTAGCCGCCATGTATAGCCTATCTTGTGCTGAAAAATGGCGTTAAACCCTACAATAACAACAACAATAACCAATTACTGACAGTATGAAAAAGTAATGCACACAAGAAATATGATAAAAAAATAAACTTTACTAATTTAGTTAATTCATTTTGCTAGCTAATGTTATGATGCTATCTTTCAATATAAGTTTAGTAGAACAATAAAACTGCAGCGATTCTCAAGAATATATCTCCACCTTTCTGTTCGCTCATTATACTGGTATGTATGTATGCATGTATGTATGTATGTATGTATGTATACATGCAGGTAGGTGGGTATGTATGTATGTATGTACGTGAGATTATGCATGAATATATACAATTTTAGGCTGATATAAATACCCTACTATCTTTGCAGCCCATTTAATAATAATAATAATAATAATAATAGTACAGTATCATCAGCTCATTAGTAGTAGTAGTAGTATTAATAGTCGTAGTAGTAGTAGTAGAAGTAGTAGTATAACAATACATTCGGATCAAATGTCGAGGCTAGCATGATTATATCTGCCTGAGCGCACCTGAGTACGTGCGTGCATACTGTCACTCACCTCCTACTACTTTGTTCATGATAGAGAATAATTTGTGGTGGTCTGTACAAAAACACGGCGGTTTAAGAAGTTTATTTAGTTAGTTGATTCTAACATTCCTATATGTTTTCCAGTGAGGAACACCGTGCCGGATTCGTGGGATATTTTCACCTTCTACCGCAAACAAAATGCACACCAAGAAGCAACAAAATTCCCTACTTGCATCGTTCACGTGAATATTCTTTCACAGCAATAAAGATAAACATTAATTGCAACACATTTACTTATTAAGGCAAGTAGTAGTTGAAGTTATGAGTCCCTCAAACAGGTCGTTTCGTACAGATCGGCCTAGATACATGTGCGGCTTCCTTAGTGCTATATCTAGTCAAAAAAGCCGTTTTTGTAATTGTTAATTTTTTCAAACATTTTATTCTCATTGTTATTTCTGAAGGGTAAGTCAGTTCTTAATCAAAGCTGCGTCGAGGACTAATTGATTATTTTTAGTCTTTCTCAATTAATTTTATAGATTAGAATGGACTTCATTTTTTACCTTTCCACGTTTGTTTCATTGCGCAAGTTATTTGAAGTACAGAATTCAGACGCTGTGTATTGCCATTACCATAACTGTTTCAACCATTGTTCTTTGAAGGCTAAACTGTGTTTAAAAGTCATATAGCATCTTGTCCCACTCAGTCACATTATACTGATAGCAGGCCAACCAGTCCTAATACTAACCTCTTAATACTGAGCGTCAAGCAAGGCAGCTGCTAGTACCATTTTTATAAGTCTCTGGTATCACACTGTCGGGGTTCGAACTCACGGCCGCCCGCATCCGAGGCGGACGCTCTAACCACTTAGGCCAGCAGAGCGGTCAGATTTAAACAGACGTAATTAAACAATCAAAATTTTAAAACAGGTTTTATGAAACAATCATTGTATATGGAAATTTAGCAGATGCGAAAATAGGTCAAATGTTCCTTTATGGGAATTAAGATACAAAGAAGTAAGACACTATGAAAGTTACGGATTCCAATATCAGACCAAGAGATTGGAGCGAAACGTATGTCGAATGCCAAAGCGGAGATTAGTCCAGAAATTATATTATTGTTGTTATTATTCATGAGATATTATTACTTATACTTGTATGCATACCTTTAGATGCGATATATCCTCCTCTCCCCGACCCCACCCCAACCCGCCTCGCACAGATTGACTGGTACATGTGCTATTTTGTATGTACTGGAAATGTATACTGCATCACTCCTCATTTCCCTACCATTCTCGTAACCATCTTACCTAATGCCGGCAATGGTAAAGGCATATTATGCTCGCAGAAACGTGTTGTCCTCAGATTTTGTTCGCTTGCATTTGCGCGTGCAGTGCCCTGGATTTAAACGGGAAATTACGATTAAAAAGGCCTATCACAACTTGCTTAGCATGACATTTCCTGTGAATGGGACTTGCATATGATATTATTTGATATGCAAGTTTTTTCCTCAGCCCCTTCGTTGTCAACATATCGTCGTCAAATAATAGAATGATCACAATATGCATCAGTCTATATACATATTTCATGCGGTACTCCTGAGATCCCTGTAATATTACGTCAAACATACTTAATCCTCTTATGCTCTTCCCTCAAACTTGCTTAATTCCTGCAGATCCCTGTGTATGATCGTGCTTAACACATACTTAATCCTAGAGATCCCTGTGTTTATTCTTACCTCTCACAGGGCCGTAGAGAGTGATCACGGGTCCTGTTGTAAAAAAAACACCCAGGCCTCTCCTAGTTCTTGTTTAAACAAAAATTTTCTTTGATGAAATTAAAAAGTGTTGTTCGGATATATCCCCGTTTGCCCCCCCCCCCTTGTCGGCCCTGACCTCACACATACTTTAATCCTGGAGACCCCTGTGTATATTCGTGACTCACACATACTTAATCCCTGAGATTCATGGGTATATTTTTACCTCCCAGATACTTAATTCTAGGGATCCCTGTGTATATTTTTACCTCCCAGATACTTAATTCTAAGGATCCTGTGTATATTCTTACCTCCCAGATACTTAATTCTAGGGATCCCTGTGTATATTCTTACCTCCCAGATATTTATTCCTAGGGATCCCTGTGTATATTCTTACCTCCCAGATACTTAATTCTAAGGATCCCTGTGTATATTCTTACCTCCCAGATACTTAATTCTAGGGATCCCTGTAAATATTCTTACCTCCCAGATACTTAATTCTAGGGATCCCTGTGAATATTCTTACCTCCCAGATACTTAATTCTAGGGATCCCTGTGTATATTCTTACCTCCCAGATACTTAATTCTAGGGATCCCTGTGTATATTCTTACCTCCCAGATACTTAATTCTAAGGATCCCTGTGTATATTCTTACCTCCCAGATATTTAATTCTAGATACTTAATTCTAGGGATCCCTGTGTATATTCTTACCTCCCAGATACTTAATTCTAGGGATCCCTGTGTATATTCTTACCTCCCAGATACTTAATTCTAGGGATCCCTGTGTATATTCTTACCTCCCAGATACTTAATTCTAGGGATCCCTGTGTATATTCTTACCTCCCAGATATTTATTCCTAGGGATCCCTGTGTATATTCTTACCTGTCAGATACTTTTATATGCAATTCATTGTACTCTTGTTTCTGCTATTGATAGTTGTGTAAAGCGAAAGTTTGAAGGTTCATGCATTTTTTTTTTCTTTTTCTTGGCTACTGGAAACACACACACACACACACACACACACACACACACACACACACCACCACCACCACCACCACCAACACCACCACACTACATACATACACAAAACTTCAAGTCATGGAATTCTGAATAAACACGTATGCCTCTCGATCTACCTGACTGGATAGTCATAATTGCTTCCGTGGCAGGTGGACCTTTCATGTAAAACTACCATGCTTAAGTGATTTCAGGTAGGCAATTTAGGTACGCACCCAGTTTTATGTATGTAAATGCGCGATACCCATTCAGTGCGATGAACAAATGGGGTGAAACGTACAAAGAGCAGCTAACAGCCCTTACACTGTGTTATCTCTATACAAAGGCGAGAAACTTGAACCATTATGGGTCCTCCGCATTTAAATGGTGATTCAATGATTAAATAAACAGGGATATTGTCATATGAGGACTGTTACCGATGAACCGCCATAAGAAAGTGCTGTAAGAAATCAGTTTTATCATTGCCTACTAGTTGTCTGCAGTATCTAGATTTGGTAACCGTCTCTTACATGTAACATCATGTCTTCGTATTGCTATTCAGTCCTATATAAATATTTTGCAATATATTTTGTAAATTCAGTTTTAAATTGCACGCGCACTTTCCGGTTGTAAATAGGACAATGCTGTTGAGAGGCAGACACGGTTATAAAGGATGAAGTCACGTTAAACAGATTCGGCTGCGTAGTAAATAAAATGTGTGGGTAAGCGAAAAGGAAACATAAGGCAAAGAGGTATAAAGTGTCATTTCCTCATTATTTGGATCCACTTTTTCAGATTTAAAGTTGAAACATTGAGCTGATATATATATATATATATATATATATATATATATATATATATATATATATATATATATATATATAATTTACAAACCAGTACTTACTTATCCCCGATATACGTGACTGAATATTCTTAATTTCCTACTTTCTTTCGCAAAAGACGTAAGTTTTATGTATAATTACTAACCACGCAAGAGTGATTTGATGTTAGTGTGTACACGATAACGCATCCGCTCATATAACGCTCTGCTTGATTCATTATGGTGTTCAAACTCGGTCAATATTAAATATATCTTTTCATCGCTTTTACAACGCGGTTTGCTGCTTTGGAAAAGGCACTTAATGCTTTTAAATAGCAGCTAACACTAATCTTTAGACGATTAACCACTTCTGAGTGGTGGTTCTCTGATTAATGTAAGTAACTGACCAAACCTTCTGACAACATAAAAACAGGGTTAACCAGTCTCGCAAAGCAGTTACCGGTAATCTTGACTTTTTTCTGCAACTAGTCTTTCTATGTCATCATGAGAGACCAATTCCGAGAATTTATAAGAAAGAACGTAGAACGGAAATTCGTTTTAATAGTTCCTTCAATTAATTAGGAAACATCCTTGCAAATGTGGTAGTTATTACCGAGGTCAAATACATTTATTTACCTCCATTTACTGACTTTGAACTGCCGAATTCATTTTCATTTGTGTGCGTGTGTAAATGTGTGTGTGTGTGTGTGTGTGTGTGTGTGTGTGTGTGTGTGTGTTTTGAACCTAGCTTTAACAATTTGAGTCATATATCTACTGCCTCTGCAGTGTGGCAGTTTATAGTGATGCCTATCACATGTAGCATCAAATCCCACCAAGTCACATTATCGTGACACCAGTCCGACCAGTCATAATACTAACCTCTTAATGTTAAACGCCTAGCGAGGTAGCTGCTAGCACAATTTGTATAAGTCTATGGTATGACTCAGCCAGGGTTCCAACGCGCGACCTCACGCGTCAGAGGAGGACATTCTAACCACGTAGGCCACAGGATCAGTCGACTTCAATTTCATGAATATTAGAATGATAATGCCAAAAAGCCGTTTATGTATTGTTTCTCTCTAAATCATCTTATATATACATCCCTTAAATCATCTGATAGATAGATAGATAGATAGATAGATAGATAGATAGATAGATAGATTTCGTTTAAATTTCGTTTCTCGCATTCTTTGTCTTCGCATTTAATTAGCTATATCTAGCAATAAAGTTTTGTTCACAGGGATCGGAAATCTAAGACGCCTTTATGCCACCAATCTCGTCATACTGTCACTTCAAGGGCCCCGAGTGGCCGAGTGGTCTAAAGCTCTTACCGTTACGGACCACTGCCATCTCACCTCTGCCTGCATGGGTTCGAGTCTCCGGTTTGGCTAATGTGGGTATGTGAGAAAACTTGCCAGTAGCTTCTCATGGGTCGGTGGTTCTTTCCGGGGTTTTCCCGGGTTCTTCCTCCACCTTTTATACTGGCCGCCATGTAAAGCCTATCTTGTGCTGAAAAATTGGCGTTAAACCCTATAACAACAACAACAACTGTCACTTCATATTTGCATACATTTGGACGTTAGAGCAAGTGTAGCTCTAGAAGAATACGGAAGTCTTGAACTTCAGTCCAAATAAACTACTGCAGTTAAGCACAAGCAAGATATGGTGAAAAGTGTACTTCACAAGGGGGTGGGGTGTCTGAGTCACTTGGAGAGGAAACTATGAAATAATTATGCCAATCATAGTCACAATAATTATACCAAATGATATCTTACATTTATCAAGGGTCACAAATTTATCTAAAAGCTAGTCAACATTATCACCCTGCAATTAAAAGCAAACCTACAACAGATATATTTGTAATTAGTGCAAATCTACAAGGCAAATAAAGTCAATAAATATTACACAAGCTAATACACTTTACATAAGGTTGACATAGTGTTTTGAAATAGAATATCTCGCAGCTACATCTTATAAATATTATGCGATCATGAAATCTGGAGTTAAATGTTTGCATGCACATATATGATTTCTTAAAAGCTAAATCATTACGCGCTTCTCTAATATCGTGCTGCTAATTATTCTATAAATCCGTTCTGGCGTCGACTAAAGACGTCTTAATACACCCTGTCCAAATTTTTGGTATTCATCAGTCCTGTTTTTCTTTCCCTTGACCGTGTACTTCGTGTACTAATGGTTCTATGAAACTTAAAAACTGTCAGGTATTCTGGAGTTACATTATTTCATACGATGAAAGTAACAACATATTTCCTAAAATTAATATAATGCGCAACTGGCATCCAATTACGAGTGTTGAAATGATATTATCATAGCTACATGGGGCTATTGGGGGTCATACAATAATTATATAGCCCCCCATTGGTTTAATATGAAAATGGTACTATGAGCTTAAATGAATCTATGGGGGTCAAAACGTATTTATGGGGCCAAAAGTGTTTATGTGGCCAAAATTGTTTACAGGGTTAAAATAGATTTAGGGGCAAAGTGTTGGTGGGTTCAAACTGGAATGTTAATGTTGCAATTGTTTATCTATTATCCAGCATATATCACCAGCAGTGCATTTGTAGTAACCAATAATATGTTATCTATTAGACAACACACCACACTATGCCTTCAACACGCCGTGCTTAGGGACTAATATTCCGTCATCTACTATCCAACACCCCACAATATACCATCCAACAGTCCGTGTGTATTGACCAACACTTCGTCATCTATTTAAAGTACTTAATTATGCATCGTACATGGAGCGTTTGTACCTATTAAGAAACTAATTTCATGGCTGTAAAAAGCACAATACACAATACTCCTAAAACCTAAAATTATGTTTCAAGATTAAGAATTTTATGAAAGGAATAGACGTATACAGTCTTTGCCACATCCGCTTAGATCACTTGGAAAAGAGACACTACTCAAAACATGTTACGTGTCTAGGCTCATACAAAAGTAACAAGAAAAAGAGTGAGGCCAACAAGCTTTGCAAAATTTAACAAATAATGTATTTCCCTAGAAAAACAAGGTAAAAATATGAAAAGGACTTACGATTTATGAATCTACTCCAAAATTAATCCTGGAATTAATAAATAAAAGTCCTATCAATAAAAAGTCCAAAGAGAATCACAGTTCGAATCCCGATGAAGTTCCAAGATGGCAGGCGATGACGTCTTCTATAATCTGCTTTGTGTTGTCGTATTAACATTTCCTTGTTGAATCACCAAGATTAATAATCCGGCTTTAGAATTCCGAATAACTTTCAGTAAATGTCTTTGTCCAAGAATTCTTATGAGCATTAGTAATTTCCAGGGAAAATAAATTATTACTTCCGCAAAATAGAAAAACTAAACTCAAACTGGTCACAACAAAAACACCACAGAGCTCCGAAGGTATAAATTACGACTGCCTAAAATCACCACGAAACATCAATTTTATCCCTAACTGAAACGCAATTCAGATCCCAGTGATGGGGTCACGTGATCACTTTGTCCGAGAGGGGCAGAAAGACTACAAGTCTATTATCACGTACGCCATGGACAGCTTTGATTCTACTGAACAAATCTTACTATAAGATTGGGATTTAAAAAATAAAAAAGTTCTATACTACAAACTCGAACCTAACTTTGAATCTAGGTCACCGATTGATACAATGTTTCAAGCTACTGCTTGTTTATCAGGCTATAAAGAACTGAACTGAATTTTCTGGAGAAATGTCAAATCCAGTGAATAAAGTTGTCATTACAATAACATGTAATGGAATAAAATAAAAACAAATAAATTTAAAACAAACAATTTAATTACGTATACGTAACAAACATAGAAGTCCATCTATTATAATTATCCCTCAGCTTTTATAAGTATGTTTGTGTGCATAGTATGTTTCAAGCAACTCTATTATTTTGCATCATTAAGGAAAAAATAAAACACATGAGATTTGGTTCTCTTGGTAAAACAAAACTATAAAATGGAAAATATGTTTAGAGGTGTTAAAAAGAATATTTTACTTGCCTGAGTTACAGCGAATGACCATGAAAGAAGGTGATCTGTTCGATCGCATTCTCGATCGAAAAACACGTAAAGTGGTCAGATGTCAACTGAAAGGTGTTTCGAAAGGATATCAAAGTCGTTTTGATTATTAGATTGCTATCCAAAATGTGATAGAATATTACAGGAGGAAGATGTGATGGTCGTACCGATAAACACAGCAACTACCTGTCCTTGTCAGAAAGAACTACAAAAACATCCTCTGTTGGGCGGTATGGAGATCATGTTCCTAAAACTCAAATCTTCTTCTATCTGCCTAATCTCTGTGCTGAATTGTGCCATTGGAGCAGCGATTTTCTGTTTGAACCAAGGAAACAAATAATTGTGGACGATATTACTCAACAGTTGTATTAGTTATTTTCTTTCAGTCTGTTTTTGAAGTATACCGACAGTAACAAGAACAGAAACAACAAAGAACAGCAATAACGGTGTCCTTGCTGCCGACGCCAGTAACAAGTCATCCAATCAAAGTAGCAACCCTCTTTTGGAATATATGGAAAATCAATCTCCTTGGACAAAGAGTGACTTTCTGAGAACCGAACGAAGAATAACGTATAATCAATTGTATTTAACGTTACTAAGTGATAGTTCTATGGATATATTTACCCAAAACACATTGGGATGTTTCACAGCCAAATTACCTCAAGCATACAGTTGGATCATGAAGTTCATTGCGCAGTAGCTTTGGTAGAAATGATCTATCCCAATCAAGTTAACAATGCGGTTAAAGATCAGGCCACTGTCCTCGTCAAAATATCAAAATATAAGTTCAAGAACACTTGGACAAGAATGATCCTTTCATTTACGCATCCAAACCGGCATCAGTAACAAATATGTTTTTTCTGATGGCAAAACGCTTTACATGTTCTGCCAGTTTGCTGGATATTTTGAATGGAAACACGAACATTTAAGAAACATTCACAAAAATAATCGATATTGTAAGTATTTCCGTTTCCCAATTGAGCTGCACGAAGAACTAAATTTGATGTTAGTATATTCTGAAGTCGTCGAGTATAACGTCGTAGGAAACACAGCTGTCCATTGGTGAGGAAATTTACGGTGAAACTCTATTTTCCAAACCAATTCTCAAGTTAATTGTAACAGATGTATCTTACGTGTACGGAGGATTCGCTCCACAAAGAGGACATGTTTTCGAAGATGTTAAATTCAGCGCTTTGTGAGGTAACACCGATTTCAAAACCAATGGCGACTCAAGAAATGCATGCTTTGACGCAGGGAAAAGAGCAAAGTGTCTTCATTGATAAACAAAAGAAAAAAATGTGTTCCTTCAAACTGGTCAACACCGTTGGGTCGGCAAGACACGCCTATAAATTCGCTACATAATTCTAGCCAAGACATGTTTATTCCACAGCAAGGCCGAGGCAGAAAGAGAAAATGAATCCACCTTATATCTCATAAACACGCTCAGAGAAATAATAAGCAAAAATGAAAAACAGGATTTGTCAGAGAATTAAACGTGTCTGACTACTAAGAAAGAAAAGGGAAAACAAATAATGTATCGAGATTCTTGCAAATGATCCCAGTCAGACCCTGATCTGTTTGCCGTGCGATCCAGGATGATAATAATGCAACACTCGCATTGGGTAGAGGTTCTACGTCGCTCTTCGACTACTTCAGCCCCTATCGAATTTGAAATCAAAGGACAAACCGAAGATATCATCCATCCGTACAGCCTTCGCTGGTACCTGAAAGTCAAAGTTCTCAGAGTGGACAATACCAATCCAGGTGTCGATGCCAGAGTAGCTGCAGTAATTTATTCCATGCTTCCTTTGTTCTGCGACGTGAGTGCGTTTGTACTTAATAACAAACCGTTGTGCAGAAGGATGGCGTACGAAAAAGAAGTCAAGAACACACATCTGGATGCTTCTGTAATATGGAAACCTGACACGTTGGACAAGTTAAATGACACAGAGTTGAAAGAAAGATGATTAGAATCACAATGTAGGATTTAACTACTATCAAAGAAACATCAAACAGGGACGCAGCATAGAACTAATGAATCCTTTGCATTTTGAGATGTGGTTGCAGCATAAGTATTTGTTGAATGGAGTAGATGTACGCCGTTGACTACAGTAAAGTAGTACCTTGTTACATTCGATGGCAAACGCTATCGAGTTCGAAACAATCATCGAAGAAGACAGGCTTTATGTGCGCCATATGCAAGTTTTGACTAAAGAGGGAAGCAGCATCAGTCAAGCATTGAGCGGAAAGACAGCCAAGTATCCGAAACGACAAGTGGAACTGAAAACCTTCACTATTGCCAAGCGAACAAGATAAAAGTCACTCGAGATCTATCAGACTGTTTGAATCTAACCTTCCCCATAAAAACAGCTTTTACTTAAAACTGTTTGAAGCCACTGGAGAGTTAGGTATCAACCGCAGCCACCCATTTCGTACGACGATTATGTAGAAGGATATGGATTGTGGAGATCTGATTTCACTCCAGACCAAGGCAGCGACAAAGAACATTTCCACTCTACAACATTGGACCAAATTTGTACCAGAAACATTAAGCATGAACGAATGGCATTGTAGTGTGATACTAGACTTCAAGGGTTTTAATGCAGTAACATTTTGTCATTGATACTCGCTAGGTTACGTTGTTAATGAAACTAGATAGCGAAATAATTTCACAAAATTGCTGGTCTGTTGAATCATCGTTTCCCGAGTACTCACAATGAGAACAAATCAGGAAATGGCCCAATACTCCGTTACCCACTACCCAAAACCCCACGCTCTACTTTCCAACACGCAGTGTGTAGTGACCAATATCCTGGCATCTACTATCCAACATCCAACATTTTATCAACAGGTGACCAATATTCCGCCATCTACCATCCAACGCCCCACACTGTACCATCAACATACCTTGTATAGTGACCTGGTGCCAAGTGGCAGCATGTATATGGACACGATTTATATGTAAAGCATTACCCATACCACATATCATCTTGGAGGTGTCAGTAAACTTGCATATATTGTATTTATGCAATACCTAACATTAGTAAAGGGAACCAACACATAATGACACTAGCATGGACGTAACTAAAAGTAGCACTAGAATTCTGAAATTGTATTGGACTATATTGAAGCGGGCCTTGAATTGATCACAGTGGACTCCATGCTGTACGTCTTCATTTAGATTTTGCTTTATTCTGAACAATGCCGACATTTTGATGTTAAGTAATGTGATTCATTATCTGCATGTCTATATAAATAACATTGCAAGCTCTCTGCAAAATAATTTGTATACTATATGGATACGAGAGGCAGCAGATTGATCACTTTGGTACTTCCATTTCACAACACGTTGTAAAGATGCATTTAGTTTTAAACAAGAGAGGGCTTAGAGCTGATCCCTGCTTGACTGCAATTGAAATTTAATTACAATCCGGGACAGAGTGTATCCAGCTCACAGCTTGTATTCTAGTATTAAAATTGGAGAAAACTACAGCAATGAGTGTTTGACAACAGTGCATAGTAATAATTTATGTAGTAAAACTGTTTCAAAAGCTTTACTTAGATACAAGAATAAAACTCGCGTTATTTTCATGTTACCGTTATTTTTACTAACGATCAATGAAGCAAGTGAGTACTATCTTGCAGGAATGATTTGGATATCAGCCTGTTTGATATGTTGTAATAAAATTGTTCTTTGATCAAATGTCATAAAATTAATTGAAAACATATCTTTCAGTTCTTTTTAACAAATTGTTTGGCAGATAATTAATAATATTATTTGTTTCCAAACATAATAATAAGGTACCTCTAGCTTTATTGAAATAGTCTAGAAAAACATTTGTCCCTGGATGAGTATATTATACATGTATATCAGTGGCACAACAATGTAATTTATTGAAGGTCTTAAGAACTTCATTTACAAACCATTAACTCCAGAAGCATTTGAAATTTACATGTACATAATATCCACTGTAAAAAAATTCTCATTTTGGTATATGAAAAAAATATTCATTTGACATACGTTCAATATTAGGTAGGGATGAATCAACTTCCTTACTAATATCTAACCCAATATCAAAGAACGAATCATTAAAATTATTTGTAGTTTAAGTCGACTCATTAACTAATGCCCCGTCAACACCAAGAACTTTAGTAAAGAATTTTGTTTTATTAAGGTAATCTTTCAATTTTTTTCCATATTTATTATGGATTGTTTGATTTACCTTTGAACAGCTTAGTCTAATTTCTTTTATATCAAATACTACTACTACTACTACTACTACTACTACTACTACTACTACTAATAATAATAATAATGATAATAATAACAATGTTTGTTTATAATACAGGTCAGTGGTCCATGATACATATCCTTACATCATGCGGTACAAAATTATAAGAAATCGAGTAACAAAAGCAAATCGTATCTATTGGAAGTGATATACATGAAACTAATCGCTATCGAATTTTCCGAATTGGGTGAGATACAAGTATATATTACACAGTAATCACACAAACGAATTTATAGAGAACCCTAATACCTGTGTGGAGCACGTTTGTGATAATGAATTAGAGCCTTACGTAGCAGGAGTCTTTGATAAAACGGTTTTTCTAGTCTTTAAGGTTTTTATAGTAAACATTGCTAAACTAGTCTTCAGCATTTTAGTAGTATCAACTTTTCCAAATTTCCAAAATTTATCTAATGTTAGATTTTTTTATACAATGGTGGGTAGTTATTTTCTTCTTATTTCTCCATATCGCGGACAAGCAGTAATGAAATGGAATTCATTTTCGATGTTAACGTTGCAAATATGAAACAATATTTCCTTCATAGCAAATACTTACATTACTCTCCATTCTCGCTCTGAATGGCAAGTTCCCCACTCTAAGCATAGTGATTATATGACACAGATTGCTATCTCCCAGCAATTCTAGATATCTTTGACAAGTGAATTCTACGCCCATTGACCATTAGAAACGCAGTCTTTCCATCGACTTAATCTCACCCTCAAACGTATGCTTAAACATATCTTCAAATCTCTGGACGAACACTCCAAGAAATGTATTTTCATCATTAACGCATTGAGTACACCAAACATTGCCAAATCCAAATATAAATGGCCGATTTTAGATATTGATAGCCCAGAAATAACAATTTTCCCCCATCTTAACTAACTTATAGCATTGTTTAGGATATTTTTCTTCTGGCATTTTTACAACTCTTAGCCAACATTTCAAAATACGTTATATATTATATCGTCTTCAGCGTTTTCATGGATAGAGTTTTCTGGCACATCCATCAAAAGTTCTTTTTTTTTAAAGAAAATATGAATTTTTATAATATTTATGACATGATTCAGTCTTTACCTCTGTATGGTCATAATATAACGTTTCGTAACTTGTGAGATAGCCGCCTCTGCGAAATAAAACCACTCTTTATTTGTTTCCATATTCACTTTTAATTTCCACTTTAAGCAATTTGTCTGCAGCCTATTGAGAGTATTTTGCAATTTCTGAGCAGTGTCGCCAAAGGCAATTAAATGGTCTGCATACAACAGTTACAAATGGCTTTAAAAAAAATTTTCTACCGACACCCCCTGTTATCTTCAGGCAAAAAGGGTTTCACATCGTTCAAAAACAAAGAAAGGAGTAAAGGCGGTAAAAATAGAACCTTGGCATACGCCCAAATGGCAATAATGTAGAATTACCTTTGTAGAGTTTCATTTACATGTGTATTTGAGACACGTGCTTGAGACAACGTAGAGAATTATTAGATGAGAGGCGGAAGTATGTAGATTGTTAGCTTGAGGTCAGAATTAATTTTGTAATTCTCTATTAGGTTACTTCGTATTACACTAATGCATTTATTAATGCGTTATGTTAGAATTTACACATGCTTGAATTGCGAATTTGGAATGACTGAAGTATGTAAGATTAGTTATTATGGACCTATGAGTACATCAGAGCATGGATATTTGAATATTTGTGTACTTTGTATGAGATGTAAGGTAAAGAAATGCGTCTAATTATTGTGATATTTTTTAGTATAAGGGGATTAGGAATATGTACAGATGAGATGGAATTTATTGATGTATGTATGAGAAGTAACTGATACTGTGCTTTTGATTATGACGTTTATTTATCATGCAAGTACGTATGTGCGAACGAATGCGTGACCAAAGAAATTTAATAGCCGTTATCTGATGATACTCTGTGTATAGTGTGAGATGAGAGGGCTAAGGAAAAAGATTGTACCGTCCTTGTGTTTTCACATGAAGCTTTTAGGGGACACAGAACTTTGGGTTCCATTGGGTCCCGAGTCTTCAAGAGTTGGAGACGGAACTGAAGCTGTAGCCGAGAAAGTTGAAGTCGACAGAAGAGTAGTCGTGGTAGAGAAAGTGGAGGAGAAGGAGAAGGAGCCCAGATGGGGTAGAGGAGGAGAAGGAGTCTAGAAAAGTCGAGGAGGAGGAAGAGGAGTAGGAATTTGGGGAAAAGTCGAGGGGGAAGAGAATAAGGAAGTGGGAGAAATAAGAGAGAGAGGATACAACAGATGAATAGAAATACATGGACAGGTGGAAATCAGTCTCACACAGCTATTAAGTGATGCAATAGACTTATTAACGGATCGAGCAGAAGGAGTGTAATTGGAAATTTGAGTCATTTGATTATTGAATTGCTATTAAAATGTTATTCAATGAATTTCATTTTTTTCTTTTGTATATTTAACCATCTAACCGTCGGCATTGCTGACTAGCGGCTAGGAGCTTTACAACTATCTTTCACTAAATTTAACATCCAAAAAAAAAAAGAGCCTGGGTGGGACTTCTTTAATAGTTTGTATAAAACATTGGGAGGCACCTCACCCCAAACATAACAATTCACACACAGGTAGTAGACAAATGCCACTGTAATTGGAGGGTTCATTTGCATCCTCCTTCTTCTAAATTGGTACGATGATAGCCTTTGACCACTATGTGTGTTTGTGTGTGTTATGATGTCTGCAGTGTGGAAGCAATTCTAGATACCTTTGACAAGTGAATGCTACCCCCAATGACTATTAGAACCGCAGTCTTTCCATCGACTTAATCTCATCCTCAAACACATGCCTAAACATATCTTCACTTATCTGGATAAACACTCTAAGAAATGTATTTTCATCATTTCTCCCTGAGTACACCAAACATTGCCAAATCCAAATGTAAATAGAAGATGTTTAATACTGTTAGCCCAGCAATCACAATTTTACCCCATCTTAACTGCAAATTGTAGAATTGTTTAGGATATCTGTCTACTCGCATTTTTAGAATTCTTAGCCAATATTTCAAAATATGTTATATCTTATACACTGCATACTAATTCTTCCTATTTCGTTATATACGAATGCATTTAGTGTAGACTTAGATGTACCAATAATATATTTACAAATAACAAACGAGCATTCCAATATCATAGGCATCGTAAAACCACCTAACCTCAGACCCATAGTTAAGGATGAGAACTATCTTCGCATCAAAACAGACGAATTAATGTAGTTGCGGGTAAACTGCCAAAGTTTGAAAGAATTTGCTTCAACATATGCATCGTCTTCAGCGTCTGCAGGGATAGACTTTTCTAGTACATGTATCAAGAGTTTTTTCTTAAAGAAAATATGCGGGATAAATACTCACGATATGATTCGGTCTTTACATCTGTATGGCCATAGTATAACGCTTCGTAACTCGTGAGATAGCCTCCTCTGCGAAATACAGCCACTCTTGACTTTTTTCCATATTCACTTTTAATTTCCACTTTAAGCAATTTGTATGAAGCCTATTGAGCATATTTAGCAATTGCTGAGCAGTGTCGGTAAATACAATTAAATGGTCTGCATACAACAGTTACAAATGGCTTTAAAAAAGTTTCTACCGACAACCCCTGTTATCTTCATGTAAAAAGGGTTTCAAGTCGTTCAAAAATAAAGAAAAGAGTAAAGGCGGTAAAAACAGAACCTTGGCATATGCCCAAATGGCAATAAAACACGTCGGTAAGAACATTATTTGACTTAACACATGTTTTTACGTCATTATACACTGCCCGAATGATTTTTTAACATTTTTCCACTAATAGTTTCACTAACTAGCTTTTGCTGCAGTAAACGTCTTTCTACCCAAACAAAGGCTATTTTGTAGTCAATAAATACTGCTTAGAATCTGTCCCTACGTTTTCTTAAGTATTTACAAATTAACGTATATAATATAAATATATTATCTGATGTATAATACCCGCTCTAAATCCTGTTTCCTCTTTGCCCATTAATTAGTTTTCTCCACCCATTCATTTATTATATTATTAAAATCGATGTAAAGACTTTGCTCAATGCAGGTAGTAGACCCATGCCTCTGTAATTGGAGGGTTCGCTTGGATCCCCTTCTGCTAAATTTGGTTCCATGACAGCCGTTGACCAGTGTTCTGGATCATATCCCACATCGAACAGTTTATTAAAATGATATTGTTAATATTGGTGCTACCATGTTGTCGGTACATACAAAGAAGTTGCTGGATAAAGCATCGTTTACCCCCAGTTTTGTTATGTTTCGGATTATTCATTGCAAGGCAAACCTCCGACTCGGGGATTGTTCTATTTAAGTCTCCTGAATTAGTTGAATGTTTTCATTTTCCTGTATCTGGTCAACAGAACTGTAAAATATAAATAATTCTGAAAAATGTTCATGCCAAGTTGCAGACCTGATACTACTTTGCATACCATTACTTGGTTTCTTTGCAAGACGCCAGAAAAGTTATATATTCATAGAGCATAATGTAGATTAAAGGCTACATTTTTTTTTTAATTCACATTACTTTTGCTCGCTTCTTGACAGAGATTTATACATATTTCTACTATAATCTTCAAGAGATTTACCTGTGTCTTTTAATCTGAACTGTCATAGCTATCTTTAGGCATTGCTTTAGGCAGTTGCGCAATCTATGTAAAACCAAGGAAGACATTTACAATTCTTCTCGGAGATATCACAGCTACGATTTGCTTTCTATTGATTGTCTTCGTTGTGCTTGTTGCATCATGGTAAATATCAGCAACTGTTTAGGCGGATTCATTAAGTTTGTTATTGTTTATATTATTTAAAATGTTATTCATAGTTTGCAATCATACATATATATATATTTGCATTTTTGGACAAAATATAGACTTTCTTTTTAGTTCCACGTGTATCTATTTCTTTCTTTATCCCTAGAGACGCTTAAAACCTTTTGCTCTAGTTTACCCATGTGGGCAAGGGAAAATACAATAGGCATATGTATTAATTACATTATATGACAAAGGATCATATCGTTTTTACTAAACATACGTCGGCTAAAACATAATCTATTATTGAGGCAAAGTTGCCATGAATACATGTAAATTTAGCTGATCCACATCTACCATTTGCTATTCTTAAGGCAGTCATTTAGCATTGTTGTAGACGTTTTTCTCCATAGTGATTTCCCTCCCTTACGTCTTGTTTAACCCGATCAGACATTATTTTTGAGGCATTATGTTTCTCTAGATATACTGAAATGCTTGAAGAGGGGTTCACGAACAAAGAGCGAGATTCCCAGAATATTTGTTGTAGCTATCAGTGATTTAATTCTTACGGTATCGAGGCAAGTGTAACGGTTAATTTGAACCTGATCGATAGTTTCTGCTCACGTTTCAACAAACCCTAGTATATCAATTGTTTCTTCATAGTTAATGAAATAGAACACTCTTTACTCTAGAAAGTTTCTCACCTAAGCCAGACATATTCCGTACCAACGACCTCAACCAGCAGACGAATCGCTCTCTTCTGACACATTTTGTAGGCCTCTGCCGGAGTCCTATCTTTTGTCTACAAGAAAAGCATCATTTCTAAACTCATCCGATACATACGTGTAACCGTCTTTTATTAGCTTGTCTTATTTGTAGAAACCTTCTTTCCTTGTTGTATGAATTGTTTCAGTATGGAGTAGAGGTTGGCATGAGCTTTTCTCACTCTCATCGGTAAATCTTCATCTACACGTAGGTTAACTGGTCTGCCAGCTCCCGCTGTATCTTCATTCTTAGACGTGGTCCTCGTGACTGCTTCAGCAGTTTCTTTCTTTGTTTCTCTATATCGTCTCAACACTTTCTCTTTGTGTTTAGACTTTGAAAATTTGACATTCAGTAGTCTTGGAACACTAGCCCAAATTGGCCTTGTCAGGATAAGTCCAGAATTACCCATCCACGTAAATAATGTGTTTTGAGAGTTTGTCACTCGTTCCTCTGCAAGATGATGTCGTCTGGTATTATTTGGGACCCTTGTGGATGTGTACTGCCACCTTGACTGGTTTTTAGTGGTTTCCCCTAGGCGCAGGAACTGGATTAATCTCAACTCCGTGAACAAATAATAGGAAAAACAATAAATTCACTCTCACAGATAAACCACTGATTTCCATTTTTGTGATTGATGCAGATTTCAGAAATTTGTTTGGCTGGATGAAATATCCAATCCGGACCTCCACTGCTCCAAACCAATACCCATCTTAAAGCAACATATATCGAACAGTATACTTCAGGTTCGTGAAGTGTGACCCGAGGTGACTTTTGCACAGGTTTGTAGATGTATGAGACCTTTTTTACACACTTTTATTCTAAATA
This sequence comes from Megalonaias nervosa, assembly GCA_016617855.1. Lineage (NCBI taxonomy): Eukaryota > Metazoa > Mollusca > Bivalvia > Unionida > Unionidae > Megalonaias > Megalonaias nervosa. The sequence goes on from JAECUM010016126.1 coordinate 67,544, forward strand.
GAGTCACGTTTTAAGACATTCATCTTATTTGTCTATGCATATTTGCTATGATAAAGATGTTAATAGGATGTCTATCTCAACTCACCCATATGTTATCCGTACAAATGTCATGAAATTTTGGAATTCTTGTGAGAATAATTATCACGATTGTCATGTCGTGTGTACCGGATGTCCATCCCCAATAATAATAATAATAATAATAATAATAATGGATGTTAGATGACAACTTACACAATGCAATTCATCTCCAATACGGTACACACCATTTAAATTTCACAGTGTTTGGGCTATCGTGCATTTGGTTTGGCTGATATATTTATGTTAATTTATCTTAAGATAATTATTATTATTTCGAATATTATAATATAGCTATTTTGCTCAACAAAGAAATAAATGATATGACTCTATACTAAGATTTTAAGAAAGCACACATAAATCCCAGTTCAATTAAGTTTGAGGGTTTGTTTCATCTTAGCACAAAACAGAAATATGAGTGCCTTCAGACATGTGTTTCAGGATCTGGACACCAATTATACCCAGTGACTTAAATAACGAGCACTTATTTTCTTCACATGTCCTTATAATTATAATAAATACTACTAATTAATTATATTTGATATAAATTACAAAAAGTTTATTTTTGATTTCTGTCATCATTATTTTTATAATGACGAGTTTCAATCAATTACGTAATAAAGTGAAGCCTCTATAAATGGCGAAAGTACTTTTTCTGAAATGTGCATCATGAATGCAAGACACATTTTGAATGCAAGCTCAGAAACTTTTTTCATAATTTGAATATTAAGGACTGAATTACGCAGATTAGATGTCCCAGGCAACAACCGCTCCTGCGCACCCCACAAACCGCATGCAAACACACACCCCGATCACTTCGTTTGAAATTTCAATGGAATCTCTTTGAAATCCGAAAGTGTGTATTTCAGCAAGGTGTACGAGTTTGTGTGTGTGTGTGTGTGTGTGTGTGTGTGTGTGTGTGTGCGTGCGTGTGTGTGTGATTTGGATTTTAACGTAGCTTTACCAATATTCTAGTCATATCGCTACGATATCTGCAGTGTGGCAGTTTATAATGATGTCAAACACTGGCGCATAATGCCGCATACATGTAGATTCGTGTCCCACTCAGTCACATTATCCTGCCGCCATGCCGACCAGTCCTAACACTGACCTCTTAATGCTGAGCGCCAAGCGGAGCAGCTGCTAGTATCATTTTATAAGTCTTTGGTATGACTCTACCGGGGTTGGTACCATCGACCTCATACATCCGAGGCGGACACTCTAACAACTGAGGCCACCGGAGCGGTCGTCTTTGGGAAGTACACTTAGCTCATATTTCATCAGCCAGTATTATGTTAAATGTGTCGATAAACCCCTACAAAAACAAAGACACAAAACCAGTCCGAGTATTTGAATACATTCGTTGAACATGCATTGTGTTTTTATAAATGTATAGTCCTTTCTTTTCCTAAGCTAAACGGGATAATTGTGAATGTGTAGCACAAAGGATATGTTATAAAATATATGGATTTTGGTGAAATATATTCGGTATTTTCGGAAGAAACAAAAATTTAATTTTAATTATACACTATAATGTACCAAATTTGATCCTGACTCGAAGATTTGAAGATTAATCTCGTTCTTCTGCAGACCCCTTTCCCCCCTCCCCGTCTTTTCGTAACTTCGCCTCAATTTTAATTGCATTCACTAATTAATCGAATAAAAATATCAGTGATTTAGAGAGTGGTAGGCTGGGATTACCTAATATGTTGCAATACATTTGTTTTTGAGATTATTTAAAAGATTTTACCCTTTACAATACTTACCCTATCTGACCACAGAGGAAGTCCGACTGCATGACGCCGGATTGTTAAAACTGTTGTCAAGCTGGTACTGGTAAAGCAATTTGTGGAAACGTGAATGGCGTCGAGTAAAATTTCCTGATCAATAAGCAGTTTCCATATGTAAATGTTAATACAGTTTCTATGTTTTGCTCTAATCCACACATGCTAATTTTTGGGGCCCCGAGTGGCCGAGTGGTCTAAAGCGCTCTCCGTTACGGATCACTGCCATCTCACCTCTATCTGCGTGGGTTCGAGTCTCGGATTCGGCGAATGTGGATATGTGAGAAAGCTTGCCAGTAGCCTCTCGTGGGTCGGTGGTTATTTCCGGGGATTTCCCGGTTTCTTCCTCCACCATTAATACTGGCCGCCATGTATAGCCTATCGTGTACTGAAAAATGGCGTTAAGCCCTACAACAACAACAATATATATATATATATATATATATATATATATATATATATATATATATATATATATATATATATATATATATATAATAAACTATTCTCTGCCAGTGCAAAAATATTCTCTGCCATACTGTATAGTACAAATCTGTTTTGGTAGCATTGCAAATAACGTTTTCTGTAGAATAGTTGCAATCAGTAATATACGCCTGACTGAAAATACCTTCCATGTAGACCTTCATCATAATAAAAAGTTACTGTTACATCTGTATGAGCGGCAGTGACATTCAGCTGAATGGTCAGAAGATATATCTCTTTCATGAATATAAAAGAAGAAACATATTTCAACCATAAATAGAGAAGACAAACCTCAGTCACCGGAACACAGAGAAATAGCATGTTAACCCGAGCGACTGAAATGTATGGAATTTAAACAATTGGAAATTTCAGGGAAATGTAAAGGTAAATGTTGCGCGAATGTAGACACCTACGAAACCAAATGCATTTTGCTTGAAAGGCTTATTGATATCTACTAGGGTATATATATATATATATATATATATATATATATATATATATATATATATATATTATCTAAGCAGCAGGGAGGGTGAACCCTACAAATTGAGTTTCGAGCAAGTTTGTCTAAAAATTAAGATTCACACGAAAAACATTTAAAAAAAGGTCAATAACGTCAAACTGAAACCTCTAACTTATCGAGATTCTCTTCGCAGTATCACTGCGGCGTTAGTTCGCGCTGTTACTTCGCCGTTGACATCCGTGTTTATAAAATTTTGTGAGTGATTGTTTATGTAATCGTACATGGAAAATTTTTGTTAGCCCACCCTCCCATTGCGTTATATCAATAATGATCGGTGAAGCTCACTCAGCAAGATTAGCTCGAGAGCGACAAGAAGCAATTAAGAAATATCTACCTGTCCATGATCGCGTCAAACAACAATTACAACAACGCCAACAGACCCAAGAAGAATTTACAACATCTGCAGAACAATTATTTAGACCCATCACTGAAACCACGAAGGGTATCGTCCCTGTGTTAACTGAGACGGCAAAACAAACTGAAAAAATAGCGTCGCGAACTAAAACAACGAAAAAATTCTATGAGAACTTCCCGCAGAGCTTTCAGCGTCCATAGCTGCGGAGAGCGCGACTGCGCCAGAGACAGATCAAGCAGAAGATGATGATGATGACGAAGTCGCTGAAGCCCAAGCCAGCGCTGACGGCGCCAGGATTAAATTATCTGATAAATTTAATGAGGTTTTCATTGACAGCATCGCAAAGTATAACATAAATAAATTAGCTGAAACCGCTTTTTTATCTTATGATGAACGAAACAAATTTCTAAAACCTGAGTATGCCGACGAGAATATAAGTCGCGAGCAATGGTACAAATGTATTTTTCGTTTACGTTTTAATGTTGATCAAGCTCGAAGTAGCGACAAAAGATATGTTACTTGCAATACAGCTATAGCGAATATGGCGTTGACTTTTCAGGAAATGCAACAACGTCAACCAGAACCAGAACGATCAGTATTTGATTATTTTAAACCTAAGAGCGTTAATGCTATTCAAAATCCATCCTACACAGAAGCTATTGCATCAAAATATGAATCTCAACATAAATATTTAAAACCTGAGTACGTAGAAAAATTTAAACCTGATGACTGGATTACTGCTGTATATCTCGTTTCTAAAAATACTGAAAGAATAGATAATTTTGGCGATTATGATGAGTTTAAAGAAAATGTAATGAAACGAATAAAACCTTCTAAGGAGAAAAAACCTAGCGAACCAACTTCATCGACGACTCCGTCGGCGGAACCAGCTCAACCCCAAGATCTCTTTGGTAGTGTTACATCTTATTTTAAAGGCAAAACTGGAAGTGGACTCACTCGAGAAAGTAAAACTTTCGTTACTTGTCCCGACAGCGTCATCGCTGACGTAGATAAATTAGAAACTCTCCTCGGTGGAAAACGAGCTGGTAATAATTCTCGCGAAATTATTAACGAAATCACATCTATTTGTCAACGATTATTTACCGGTGGCATCATGGACGTTGACGTGTATCGGTCTCTCATCGATGAAATTACTGATGATTATCACAGCGACTGAATGTCACTGATTAAACAGTTAGATATAATTATTATAATAGATGATCATACACGCTAATGAATGTAGATCAATCTTGGTCAGGGTGGTTAATAGTCGATTACCCGTCTATGAGGCATTTTACGGAGATGGGCTCGGTGATGTTGTTAGGGGTTTATTTTCGAGAATCGCCCCAAAAGCAGCACCGATTGCAAAGCAATTAGGCATGAAAGCCATAGATGTTGTTCGTGATAAAGGTCTTAAAACGGTCGGTGATGTTGCTGGTAAAGTATTTTCTACGATCCAAGACAGACTATCTCGATTAGCGCAACGAGTGAAGGGCGCCCTAACACGAAAGCGAGTGCCAGCAGCGCTACCGTCGACCGCAGAGATGCCTGCGCGTGTTAGTAAAGTAATAAATGACGCAGCAAACGAGAAACTAGCAGCAATGACGCTGTCGTCGGCTTTACCGTCAACGACCGATGAGGAAAAAAATATAGCAGCAAGTTTGATAGCGGGAAGTGGTCTTCGTATTAGACGATGGCCAATAACATAACATGTTTAAACGCGAATTTGATCCCGCATTTGACATGGAGGCGCCAATTCTCAAAGATGAATCTAAGCATGATTTTCAATTTATTCTTACGATGCGCGAATGCCAGATCAGCGCGGACGAATTGAATTACAGGTTCAAGATATGAGTAGATATTTCTATCCCGCGGAGGCATTTATTGAAGCTGAAGGTAAAATCGTAAAAGCGGATAATACCGAATACGACAACGATGTTGGTTTTGGTTTTGTTAACAACGGTATCATGGTGTTGTTTGACAGTGCCACGTACGCCATCGACGGAAGAAATATTGAATCCATTCAGAAAGATGTCGACGTTGCCACCACAATACTTGGCCTTGCGCGATACAGCGATGATTATTCAAGATCAGCCGACCCATCCATGATGTTTTTCAAGGGTACATCTGATCATCCGAGTCACAAAAATGTAACCATCGGCAACGTAAGAAATGCCGCAGGAACCGCAGAAACTTCCGCAGTAATATCCATGAACGCCAATTTTAACCTCGGATTCGCATCGCGAAAAGCAATGCTCAAGGACAGAATGTTTTCTTGCGCGATTCCGTTGTCGCACATCTTTGGATTTTGTAGGGGTGTACGAAAGGTCATTTTCGGAGCCAAACATACAGTTGTACTTGTACGAAAAGCAACGACGATGATGCATTATGGCACGTTGAAGGAGCTGACGCAGGTGCAACTGCGGCACTTCATGGTAAAGTAATATTAACAAAACTTTCATTGTGGATGCCAGTAATGACCCCCGCGATGATCATCGAGGATCGGTTACTCAATTTAATGAGTAGTGGTGGCAAATCAGCGTTGTCATGGTTGACAACGACCACGGATGCCATCCAAAATGCCGTCAATGGTTTATTTACGTGGCAAATAGCATCACAACAGGGCGTCTTTGCACCGCGACATATATTCGTTGCTTTCCAAAGTACTGCACCATTAAACTCACAAATACGTTCCGCGATGATATTCGACAAACTTGGTGTCAGTGAGGTGTCGCTGAGAATAAATGGACATCAAGAACCCTCAGAGGATATTTTGTTGAATTTCGAGCTAAATCATGTGACGCGTGCATATCACCGATTGATGTCGTTTATGGGGCGTGATCAAAATGTTGATACTGGTTTACAAATATCACAGCTAGATTTTATAACATTATATCCGATTTATTATTTTTCACTGGAGCATTTGGATTTGTTTAGACAGTCCGTCGTTGACATACATTTTCGAACTCGCATTAACAGAAATATCGTAGATATACCCACATACAGAGCCATAGCCGTTATATTATCCGATAAAGCAATGCTCGTAGAAGGTGTTGATGGTCGCATGAGAGTCGTTGATGCTCCCGTAGAGAATATGCAAACGCTGATTTAAATCAGTACTTAGAAATCAAATATATATCATAAATGTCATATCATCATATTAGTGTCAGTCTGACCCCGGGCCAGATTAAATGATTACAATCACCGTTATCATCACGATGCGGAACAAAAATGACATCAAAACACGATCAAATGTCCGGTGCAAATAAATTATCGTTGACGGAACGCCAATTTTAAAAATTTAACGGAGCTAAACACGCCAGCAAAGGAATACGATTAAGTCTTTCCGTGGGCGCCATCAAGGATTCTATTAAGGTCGGTGGAATATTTCCGTTTCTCGCAGCGTTACCCGCGTTGATAGTGGCGGCGGCACCCACAGTGGCAAAAGCAACCGCGTTAGGTACTGTTGGAGCTGTCGCTGGAAGGTTATTCAATAAAGCGACAGGCGGATCCGTATTAAAAAAAAGACGACGGCGAGTCGGACACGGATTAAGACTTCCATGATCTCGACCTCACGTTGGTCGTGGATTTAGAATTCCAGGGACTCAACGATGACGTCGTCAACGATAGTTCCACTATCGAATTTTGATTTACTCGATGCTGCTGCACGTTTGCGTATAAAGAATTTTAGAGGTGTTTTTATGCGTGATCGATTACCAAAAAATCCAAATCTGTCAGAAACAAGTATTATTAATCTCGATAAAAGTTCTGGTCGTGGCACTCATTGGGTTGCGTACGTGATTGATCCACGTGGAATTATTTATTTTGATTCGTATGGGTTGGTGCCACCAAAAGAATTTTTAAAATACATCTACAGATTTCAAAATATTCCAATCTGGTACTCAACGCTACCAACACAAACATTAACGGATCCACCGATATGAGGCCGTGAAGCACTAGCAGTACTTGCTGCTGTATCAAGATCAACGAAACCACCTCATAGAATTGTACACGAATATACATTAAATAATCGCTAATCATATAATGATAGATATTTACGGACGATCAGCTAAAACCAAACCTCAACAAGAACCATTCGAAGACTTACTCAAGCGAGTAACACTGCAGATCAATGATGAATTATCTGACATGCTCAATCTTGCCAATGTCGACGAAAATGAACTTGTTGTATTTCAAAACCGCGAAGGAATATTGAAGACGAGTAATATTTCCATCAACGATATCATTGTGCATAATCGCGCGTCTCGAGTAGGCCTCATTGCCGTGTACGACAGCTAGGGCAAACTTGTTCCTAGTGTCGTTACTCCATCGTCGATCCGAGATAGTATAAGTGAACGATTGTTAAAAACCGGTGATATAATGAACGGTGTCATTAACATGAGAAACAACAAAATTATTAGCATAGTGAACCGACGGATAATTTCGACGAAGAAATATGTAGACGATAAGGAAATTCCAGTAACAACTTTGTTGTCGACAATCAATGATAGAATGGCCGCATTTGAAACTGATTTTTCTAATCATGTAAATCTGTTTCTGAATTTTCGTAGAAACTTGAACAGAATAAATGAAGAATTGTTTGGAAAACTAGCAATTGTTGATATTAAACTCGCCGACATAAACACGAAACTCAGCGATATTCTCAGTGGAATTCCTAATATGGTTCAAAAAACTAATCTGATTAAAATTCTTCACGCAGCGACTAATGTCGCCGTCAACAATATCGTGTACACGGTATCATCAGGATCATCAACGTGGACACCGCAAAATAACACTATTAAACATACCACAGAAGTAACCGGTGTGTACAGGTTGTCCGTGTTCAGTTCTGCAAAATTTAATATTTACTACATTTTCATGGCGCTATTCAACCGATAATTTTTCTGGGACGGTATCTGTAGTGTTAAATAAAGATACCGAAGAAACGTTTATGCTGGTATCAGATGATAAAAAATTAACCACGGCGTCTTACTGGTGGTGCATAGAATTTGTAGCTGAAACACCACCTATTGTCTAAAGGACAACGTCTTAGACAACAATAATTAAGTATAATGATAGACGCTGACGCTGATTGCGCTCACAGATACAGATAAGATCAAGTAATAACATGGCAGAAGAAATTAAAAATTATCATCGATAATTATACAGCAAAAATAAAGAAATATCGTTGACGTGCAACCGTCGTAGATATTATGGTTTATTAGGTTTCTACGCTGGTTGCTGGAACCGGCGTAGTATTATCAACACTGACGATGACGGCGCCGATCGTTGTAACAATCATTGTTTCGTCGTCAACGTCGATCGCTGGAATATTTAATATTATCGCGAAAAATATAAATACATGCACGAATGAAAAATTGAACGAGTATACGATGAAATTACATACTGCAACGACCGCATATTCTAAATTGTCATCGTTGATTTCTTCGTCACTTAATGATGGAATAATATCCGATGAAGAATTCAATAACGCAATAAAGATCTACAATGAAGTATTCGACGACAACGTCGTTAATGAGAAAATTCATGAACATGATTTAAAACAATAATAGTATAATAATGGCTGAGTCAAGGGAATTATTACAACAGATAGTCACTAATACTGCTCCGGTAAGAACCACAATGATATCAGCGAGTTTGACTTCGCCTGAATTCAGTATTAATTTTCCAACTGCAATACCAGCATCCGAGATAGGTCTAGCGCAATTACGGGTTTATTATAGTTGGCCCAACATTAGGTCAGCGTCGTTTGGTGGACTACAACCGAATAATTCATTAGTATTTGCAAATAAAAACAAACCCGATGGAACTCCTGATTGGCAAGTAGTCAGTGTACCAACGGGCAGTTATCAAATAGAACAGATCAATGAAGAATTCCAACGCAGAATTAAATCTATCACAGGAAAAGAATCAAAGATTGCCATTACTGTTCATGAACCAACGCTTTCTTCGGCCGTTGAAATATTGTCGCCGGATTACGCCGTTGACATATATCAGTCTTCGATCAGGTCAGTGTTGGGCTGGCCTGATATTCCACCTCGTTATGAAGGACCACCAGAACCACGTCGAGATGAATTTTCCATAGCAGAGCAAAGATACACAAAAATTCCAAAATATCTTACCGATCATGTTAAAATAGAATTATTTCCTAATCAAGATATTGATGGAATGGAGTATCCTAAAATCAGAAATAGGGTTATTTATGCATCAGTTGAAGGACATTTTAAACAAGGTCCTTTTCAATTTTACAAGCTGAAAGAAAATTCTGATGATGAGTATTATTTTTATGATGTACCAATTAAAATTATTTCTGCAGCTATTAATGTTGATTATAATCGTAACATTACTGATTTAAAAAATCTATTTTTATCATTATCACAATTTTACAGCGATGATACAAAACAACAAATAATTAAAACGATAACAGATTTAAATCAGATTAGATCAGATATGTATTTCATCAACAAAACTATTATCACAGATTATGTTATAGATTATAAGAGCAACTGGATGATGTCTTTTGTAAAATTATTTCTTGATTATTACAAAATAACCGGAGAACAACTTCAAACATTTGTAATACCGGATTTTAATATAACTGAATTAAAAAAGAGACTCACGGATATTATCGATGAATATTTTCCTCAAATTCTCGAATCATGGAGAAAAATATCACCACCAGCAAGTATTCTTCGACACAATAATGATCCTTACGGGGGCGGCCGTCATGTCTCACCGGGTATCGTTAATATCACATCAACGATCGCGGTAAATCTAGTATGTGACGTCGTCGACGGTAGTTATCAAGTAGACACTGATAAATCCAATCAGGCCCAACAAGGATATATTCTCTACTCGTTTACCCAACAAGTTCCTCCAGGTTATTTGATTGTATCAGAACCAATCAACGTTGTTTATCTGCGATATCATAGTCGTCTCTTATCACGGATACATTTTAAACTTACTGACAAGTCTGGCCACTTGCTCGATCTTAGGTTGGAGTCGCTGAATATAAACCTGTATGTAAGATTGTAGATCTCACGCTCGTGAGCGTCATCTTAAGATCTCACGCTTGTAATGACTTCGTCATCAACGTCATCGTATTCCGTGATTACATCACGGCGGAAAACACCAAGCAAAAAAAAAAATATTTCATTGGCGACTATCATTGTTGGCGAAAGTATACATTTTTTATATAATATATAATAATTATACACTTCCATCAGGTTTCAACAATAATTATTTTTTCACGGTTTAAAATCAGCTGGGACAACTTTACAAGTGGGTATTCTAGCTTCGTCGTCGTTGTCACTGGTGACGTTGTCACTGGTGACACAGTCACTACAGTCACACTCAACGACATCGTCGTCGTCTTTATCTTCAGCCAGTAATTCTTCCACGTCCTTGTCCATCAACTCCGTCATCGCCATGATATCTTTCAGTTGTTTTATACGAGCATGTACGAGTCTTTTCGTTTCGTATTCGTGAGATAATTCTAACCTAACCCGCTCGATGGCCCATGATAACGGCACAAATAATTTCACCTGCGTATCCGTGATTGCTGCCAGTTGGATCGACTTTATGAATCTATAATCGGAGGGCAAGGTATATCTATTTTCTGATCTCCGAAATTGTAATGAATCAAAATCGCTCATTAATTTTTCAGGATCAAGTTGTTCAGATATTTTTTGCTCCGCTGTTTTGTAATTTCTTAATAGTAGAAATAATTGATGTGATATTTTCGTGATTCATTATTTTATATATTATAAATTATTTGTTTAAATAAAATATATTTCTGAATAAAAATATTTTTGAATAAATGTGAATAAAAATATTTCTGAATTAATCAGAATAAAAAAGCAAAAGGAAGTACCTTCCGAGCAGGTTGATGACGTCGCATATGTAATTGTTGGATTGCTGGGTAATAAAAACATTCCCTAAGTGAACCCCGGCGCTTTGGGGTTCAGGCGAGTTATACACCTGGAATTAGTTGGGGTTTTTATTACAATCTCATATCTCGTCATCAACTATGTACTGTTCAAATTAAGTTTGGTGTTGTTTAGACCAGATGATGGAATTATCAATTAAAGGCCATGAAGCAGTATATATATATATATATATATATATATATATATATATATATATATATATATATATATATATATATATATATATATATATATATATATATATATATATATATATATATATAAGCCTAGAAGACACTCACATCGACGTAACTATACGGTGCGTTGTAAACAAGAATTATAAAATCTCTTTTGTGTCTCTTTGTCCTTAATCTTATTGTATGCAGATAGATCAATAGATCAATAGATCAATATATCAATAGATCAATATATCAATAGCTGTTTAGATTTGTTTTTATTTTCTCCAGACAAGTGCCCATCGAATAATCTTTTGTAAAATATCTGCACAATTATCCCCACTTTAGTGAGTGCTTTTTTTTTGGGGGGGGGGCAATACTTTAACTTCTATGGCAATAATAAATACGCGAATGTATCTGTGACTCTACAGCAGATGTGTTTAATGAATGAAGTGGTACATGTTTCAGCATCGATATGCAGGCTGATTACTGCAGAAACCTTCTACTCTCAGATGTGATCTACAACAATGTTATTTTGTCATCTGTTACAGTTCTGAAAGAAATAATTCATCGTTCATGTTTAAATTGTATTAAAATGTTCTTGAAGTTGTTATGAGCCATCCCAGATATTAACTATTTATCAGAAACAAATAAAAAAAAATAATAATCCAAATATATTAAACAGAGAAGCAGGAAACAAAATTAGTACAACAACCAACCTACCAAATGAATTTAATCTATTATGGGGTTTTTATTCATCACTATAAATACGTATAAAAAAAAATCCCTGTCTCGCAATGTCATAAAGATGTTGTCAGGAAAAGGAGATATATTTGTTATTGTTTAACTGATCGATTACGTTATAGCATGAATTCTAGAATATAGAAACATAATGCGAAGATATATGAATATAGCAAAACATATCTTATAAGTGATTTGATGTATTGTAAGAGACTTGAAATTATTTCATATTGCATTGGTCAAAGGACTAATGAGAGCTGGTTGTTGAACCAGGATGGATTGCAATATTCAAACGCAATATCCATATTACGAGAAATGAAACTTATCACTTTTGTTATCTGGATGACTCGTTTGCTCCAAAACATAACCCAGTTTCAGAAATAGGCGTCACCGTGTCTGAACTGAGTTATATGTCTTCGCTTTTGTGTGTCATGTGTATCATCTATTGACCTAGCAAGAGTAGATAGAACCTTCTCGCCTTGGATGTCATTTCTGTATGTGGAAGTATATTTTCTTCCGAGAGAGTTAAACAGGATAATGTTGGATCTTGCTTCATCTAGTGTACTCCGCGATAGATGTCCTCCTTTAACCTTTTGTCTCCCATTGGGGTCAGCCAGACTGTGTTTTGAGTTTGTGTGATCAGGTGCACTTTTGGACAAATAGTTTCCCCAAGTATTCACATTCTTTTTACTGTGTTCACTCGTCTTCTTTAGTTCATCGGCATCGTCTTTACTTGACGACTTGTACTTGTTTGCCTTCGATGTTTTTATAATTTTTCCCAGTGACATTTTCGCCTTTTTACGTTCTTGCAAAGAACTCAATGCAATCTCCTTTTCTACTGAATCATCTAATTGGCCATCTCTTTCTAATTGTTGAGCGGAGTTATTTCGTCTCACATGATCGTGTACGCTTTCATTTGTTTGCGACAGGCTCGACCGTCTTCTATGGTCTTGGGAAGATGAACTGAGTTTATGATCTCTGTTATCCGTAAAGCTACCGCTACTGGAGCTAAGCTTTCGTCCGGACATAGTGGTTGTAAAGGTGTCTTGACTGCTGGATTTTCGTTCAAAGGATGTAAAGTATCCGGTAGGTCTTCTGCAGCAGAAGCGGATCCATTGATCTCGAACCTTGAAAACAAAATATATCGCAATACTACTGGTTTCCGTAAATTTAAAGTATATATTTATTTATATATATATATATATATATATATATATATATACTCCTATATATATATATATATATATATATATATATATATATATATATATATATGTGTGTGTGTGTGTGTGTGCGTGTGTGTCTGTGTCTGTGTCTGTGTGCATGTGTGTGTGTGTGTGTGTGTATGACCAAGCGGTTTGTCTTACATTGGAACACCTGTCCATGCATGTTCTCTTCCAAACTAAACATTATGGTGTTCCTGCTTTTTCGCTTGTCTTGTCTTAACTTGATTCTAGGCTAAATTACCAATACATGATGCAGGCATATAACATGCACAACATTATTCTTCAAATGAGAGTTGTGTAAATAAATATGATAATGAGATGTTACATTTCTAGTTTGAGTCAGCCATGCTGCACATGCAGTTCAAATGCAAAAGGAGAGACTCTTAATCTTTGAGGCAAGAATTAAACATGAGTATAAGGAAAATAATGAACCAACTCAACTAGTAATTAAGGTATAGAAGTGTATCATAACGGATGCCGTCCTCAATGGATAACTAATCAAATAAAAGGATGTATCACATTCAGAAGCATAGTTAATTCAACAATTCTATGTATAATTTAGATTCCCTTTTCCAAATCCCAAAATAGAACAAAAGCATAGTCCTTGCTGTAACAGATCCGAAACAATTTGGGGACATAAGTGCTGCTCTCGATTTTGATGACGAAATTGTTCTACGTACACAGCCAGCATTGTTGAGGCATCAACATTGTACTCAAGGGAGCTATGTGAATCCATACAACTTATATTAAGTCAACAATTCATCTTCCACGGATATAACGTGGTTGTTGAAGGCAGAAAAAGCGAGGAATCATGCTACAGAAATGAAATTTCAGAGACAACAAAATTATATATATATATATATATATATATATATATATATATATATATATATATATATATATATATATATATATATATATATAGATGTTGTATTTGACATAAAATCTCAGTACCTGTTTCTCCCTAGCGGTGAACAGAAGAAATATGAAGAACCCTTGAAAAGCATTAAGAATGACAAATATATACTGTAAAGTCAGTTTAGCTCCACCAAGGGCGATTACTCCGAAAATCCAAGTTAAACCTGGTAGAGAATGGAAAGAAGGTAATTATTTTAATGTCTTTTTACGTAATTTTAAAGAATTGCATTTCTTTTCAAAGTCAAATCAACTGTCAATTTTAGTGAAGGAACATGTATTCAATCCATACATGGGCTCAAATAATGGAAAACTGTCTTTAATGTTCTTGGCAATTGCAAATTATTAACCACATGTCATGTATTTAAAACTTCATAATACAAAACCGGTAACGTACGTTATGATACCATACAAGGCAAGAGAACAGTGCTTGAGTCATCCATGAGAAATAAATTATATAGCAACATTATATAATTAAATAACTATTATTCATCATCAAATACATTATGTCCATCTTATACTCATTTCAAATAACATTTATGAAACTCGTCGAACAATTCAGTGTTTAACAAAGGTCAAGGTTCACAAATGGCATACAGTATTCATGGCTCAAATTTCCTTCCTAAGGGGCATTCGCGTTCGATCCACAATAACAATTTGAAGATACAGCCCACTCCTTCAACATTACGACTATAGGTTCCAGGATTGCACATATGGGACACAGTTATTAACTATTTTAAACATTCATTTACATGCTAGTTTTGTGGCTGCTAATAATGTAAAGTGTCAGCATCACTGTGACAATACAATAACAGATGATGCACCTTAACTTTGCAAAGATTCCTTTTGGAAATCGCTGATATTAGTATTATTTTTCCTTTAAAATTAGATATCTGAATGTAAGTATAAGTTTTGAAACACAAACAGACAAACATACAACTGGATCTTACCTAAAACAACAAAAACGGAGAGCCCTGCCTGGAGATTCAGGACTGTCAGTTTTCTCTCAGACTGGTTAATTTTCATCCCTTTTGGACGCCGGAATATTTTAAAAATTACTATTGTAAATATAATGGCATTCACTAGAATGATCAGGCACACAGGGAGCAGGAATGAGTAGTATAGGGCCTCCAGTTTCATCCAGCAACTTGAATAATAATAATAATAATAATAATAATAATAATAATAATATTATTATTATTATTATTATTATTATTATTATTAATATTATTATTATTAAACAAAATTTAATCTTGATATTACTGCTTCCATTAATTAATAAGCATATTGCTACTACCAACACTAATACTACATCAATTGCTGCTACTACTAGCTTTAGAGGCTGCCATTACTACCATTAAAATGGCAATTTCAGGGAATAAGATCAATGAGTAATAACACCCACAACACTTTGTAACTTTGTCGAAAAATTAAAATTCTTTATCACAACAGCAATGACTTTCATAAAGTTCAGGAATAACTATAATGTACGCTAAATAAGAAAAGAGAACTTACAACCCTGATCCTCCGTAGTATAGATTATGGTCGTAAGCTAGCAGCACAATGACTGGTACCAACGGAATTCCTGTAACAAAATTCAAGATAAATAAATATTAAGTAACCGTTGCGATTCTGGAACGGGAATGGAATAATATTAGAGGCTATACCAATGCACAGAATAATGTAACAGTGTATCTAAAGACGATATTCCTTCTCAATAATTGTATCGTCTTTCTAGTCAAACGATTGTCTGATGTAGTTTTACATCATACTGGGTGTTAATGGATCCTTATTGTTTGTGTTATCATCAGGTTAAGAACATCTAACTGCGACAGTACACGTAGTATTTACATAAATCATAATAATACATACTTGTCATTAGAGTGTACATTCTACAAGTATAATGTATAGTTTCTATTGCCGGATAAGACATCAAATTTAATTAGGAAGTCTCTTCTGAAGGTAGCAACAAATAATCCTTTTTGCCCTTGAGCGTAAAGGTAAATGTAATAGGATTCTCCCGTCGACATTAAGCGCTTGTTTAAATAATACATCAGTAGTGCAGCCTCTGTCTTGTTAATTCCACAGTCAACGCCATATAAATCTAAGGATAATAAGGAACAGAATTTATTCTAAAACTACTGTGCCCGATCAGAAACATTCAGATTTTATCTAGTGGTTTCAAGCTATAATGATAACCGATTAAGTACAAGCAAATAAAAAACAACAGCAACATTAACAACGAGCAAATTTACATACATGTTTACATACATGCACTCTGACGTGCACACGTTCACACAGGATGACTCGCGTTAGCTTCAGCGTTGGTACTACTAGATACGCACCTCATATATTGAATCGTGCTAATTGTACAACATAATAATTTACATTCACTTATAAATATAAGTTTGAATATGAAACGTACCCCAGGCTGGTATCGAAGTCTTGATCAAGAAGTTTGGTATGTACGTCCCGAGGACTTTGACAAATCGAAGGTATTGCAGAATACCTTCCACCAGCATCCACATGAAGGAGGCTAAAATAAAGTAGTGCATCAGGACGGATACAACAATACAGGGAGCGTAATGCTCCGTCCGTTGAATGCCCACCAAGAATACGATTGAATAGCAAACCATAGGGATGCAGAGGCAAAATAGGGTCTGTTGGCCTCTTCCTCTGCGAAGATGCCTGGAAAGAAAACAGCATATATGGATAATCCTCTCAGGTGTGCTAAGGAAGTGTTATTTGGCAGATCAAAAAGCTATACGTATCAGACTTTACTCATGAAGTTTAGAAATTAAAATTGACCGCCGGTAAAATGTAGGCTTTCTGTGAACTGATACGTAAGTGTCTCTGATCGCAACTTCAGCGTTGATCACGGACCCTAAAATTTAACACAACATTACATTCATCAAAAGGCAACAGACTGACGGCATTCGATACAATTGTATTAAACATTAAAACCTCGTGTATAGCCAACAATAAAATGCAACGAAAGATGATCAGAGATGTTCAAATGTATAATAATGATTATTACGGGGCCGTAGTCAACGGAACGATAACCAATATACGCATTGCACTCCTTTAGTTTAGATTCGGTACCCGGACCTAGTTTGTATAAGAGATCGTGGTTATAGAACAATCTGAGAATAATCGTTTCCATTACCTACAGCGAAATATTTCTCCTTCCACAAAAGTATTTTTAACACAACATAAACATTAAATAACAGTTTATACAAGTTAATGTTATTAGAACTTGATATTGATTTAAAGGAAAATAACGTCATAAACACAGAATGCTATCTAGCGTGCCTATCAGTCTTTTTCTTACCTGAAACACATAAATGTTATGATGGTTAAACTAAGCCCAATGATAGAAAGAATCAATCCAACGAATGTTATGATTTCAAGAGCTCGTGCGTGTTCTGGTGGAATTGTATTGGCATCCAGATCCTGTAATGATAAAACAAATTGAATTAAGCTTGGGAAACTAAAGCCATGTGTGCTATTTAATTAATATAAGGACGTGAAAATTGAACTTCATATTGTACAGGATTTACCACGTAACGAAGTTTGACCTTTCCTTAAAAGCAGAATTAACGTCAATAACGAGGGACGTTCATACACGATGCAGTCGATCGATAGGCATCATGACTTCAGTTACATAATAAAATATGATGTTCAAAACTAATGTGAAGAATTATATAATATGAATGTACTTTAACAATTGTTAATTAATAATGCCAAAACTCACATGAGGAACGCATTAATTCATCAGTAGTTTCTGTTTTGGTTTTCTGAACTCACATCGACTTGTCTGCCTCACATACAAATGATTTGAACCAGTCTAAATGAGGCCAAATACCCACCTATAACTATCACTCCCATCGTTCATCTGTCCGCGAGGGATCTAATCTCAAACTAGGCCAGAGTGGGTATGTGAGAAAGCTTGCCAGTAGCTTCCCGTAGGTCGGTGATTCATACCGTGGTTTTCCGGGGTTCTTCTTCCACCAGTTATACTGGCCGCCATGTATATCATATCGTGTGCAGACAAATGGCGATAAACTGACATCAACAACAACAATCTAAATTCT
The DNA here is from genome assembly GCA_016617855.1 of Megalonaias nervosa. NCBI lineage: Eukaryota > Metazoa > Mollusca > Bivalvia > Unionida > Unionidae > Megalonaias > Megalonaias nervosa. The sequence continues at coordinate 85,865 of JAECUM010016126.1, forward strand.
TGTTCCAAAGATGCGTTTTAAAATGTAATTGAATATCTATAGCGTTCCTTCAGTATGTAATTATTTCCTTTAACATATCAAAGCTAACATTTGAATTCACTTGCACTTGACATGACAAATGCTCAATTAGGTGCTTCTTTTATTAGATTCTTTCAATTACATTATAAATTCATGGCCAGCGTAGTTACCATATCATATGAGGATGAACACATATTGTAAATAGCATGTCACTATAGTAACAACTTCAATGATTCCCTTGTGAGACTGGTTTTATAAGATGCTTCAATGTTAAGTGATAGTTCATATTTCTTCAGGTCGAATGGCATTCTACACGTCAGGTGGTCATGGTATCATGGACTTCTGCATGACATTATTAAGTTTCATTCTAAGCTTCATGCATTAGAAATGGCAATGTATATACATCTAAAGCACAAAGTAGTGTTTTGTTGTATTGCATTTCTCTAAATCGTGTATTTAAACTAGTACGGACCGTTATTTCGATAAATATGGTGTATTTAAATACCAATAGTCCTATCATTACGACCATCGGTTTTTAGCTGGTAATATTGGGTTTACTGGTTCATCAAATTTCAGGTTAGGTCACAAACTACTTGTACGACGCTATGGTTTTCAACTATGTAACAGAAAGAAGCGAAACAAACAAGTGTAGTACAATCAACAAAGAATTTATTCCCTATAAATCAAAGTGAAGATTAAAAGGACACGTTACTGTGCATTAAATCCAAAATAATCCTAAATGTTATATCACCAGTCCAAAAGTATAGAATGTTCCGAATGAATTCCCGTAATCTTATATGTTCTGATGTACCATTAGCCTTCACTGTGGTGATGTATCAATAGTAATGAATGTGCTGATGTGGCAATAGTCTGGTTGTATAACACTTATATGATCCAGAATGTTTCTGAAGTCACAACGATCCCAAATTTGTGGATTATTATTGACCTAATACACAGTAAAATTGCACACAGAAAAACCGTGGTTTTGAAATCAGATCGAGGTAAACATCTTTACAAAAATGACAGAAATCAAACATCTACCCTCAATCATGGACAAAGCTCAAACACAAAATATAAATTAAATTTGCATAACAGAACCAATGTATTTATTATAGATCGTAATGCAAGTACTTGGACAGTTTTCTATTGTTTCTTTGTAAGGTTGTCAGAACTCAAGTAACCAATATGGACGTCTAATCACAATGATGCAAAGATTTATGATACGAATTTTGCAATTATTGCAAGCAATTCGTTTATCTAATACTAGTAGCTAACATTTAACTTGTCTTCATAAAGACTCAAAGTTGGAGATTTGTCCAAGTTAATATGAAATAACACGGATTGTCTTTTGAAGTTATAAATTATTCTTACCACCAAAACGGCAAAGTTTGTTAGATGATTACAGGTACAGACATGTCTTTCCCTGTCTTTCGTATAATTACACCCTTCACTGGCCCAACCTCCGCCATTTTGATTCAGTGTGTAATCCCAATAACCACACGTGATTCGGCTATCTTCCTGTAAAATATTGTGAATCCAATTTGGCAATGTAACTTCCTTTCATCAAATCGTAAGAAATAAAGCAATCAAAATGATTACCGGCAGACAAAATGAATTAATGAATTTTATAGTTAGCATGCTTCTTCCATGTCAATAACTCTTTCTATAATAAACACAATGAATTTTAGAAGGGTAGCCAGAATTCTGGAATCACCATGCTCTCTTGACTTTGAATGGAATTATTGTCACTCGCTTTGTGATACGTACGTTCATGTAAATTTAAAGTACAAAATTGCTTAAACATATTATGCAAAACATGGAAATAAAAAAAACACAATTTAACAGCAGTTACAATGAAAACTAAAATGAAAACTAAAACAATAAACCCTTTGGGAAGGTGTTCATTTGAAAGAAACAGACTTGTGGATTATTATGGCTTATTTGAGATTGTTAATAGACAGTGTGTATCAAATATATATATATATGACCTGATATTGCTGTCATCAAAACTTACTTCTGTAACAAGGAAGACTGATTGGACATAATTATTGCCGAGACTTCTTATAGACACTCCATTCTGGATGAGCTTTGCTGCCATTATCTTGCTCACAACCTTGTATCTATCTCTCCCAGACATGAATAGCGCATCGTTCCATATTGCTGTCATTACTAGCTTGTTTTTCGTTCCTGCAATATTTCCAATTAAAAAATTTTGTTATATATTTTTATTCCATATTGAAACTTTTATAAATTGCTTTTAAATGATGATGAAACACAAAATGCAATGTTCGAATCTAATCACGAATATATGTATATATATATATGTATATATATATATATATATATATATATATATATATATATATATATATATATATATATATATATATATATATATGAAAAACAAAACCCAAATCATATATGTTTCCAAGCTATGGTTTTTATACAGTATGAATCCCAAATTGTAGAAAAAGTGACATTTGTTTCAAACTTATGTGATGCAATTTATGTATTCTTATTGCGATCAGCGTACGGTTATAAAATATGTCAACGTCAATAAGCAGTGAAATGAAAGCAGTGTGAAATAAACGCACTAATTTTTGTACCATTATGCACCAGACGAGGCTTCAGGGATCGATACTTAGTGTACAACAAATATGAAAAGAGTTCATGAGAACGTATCAATAGGAACATCGGAGGCTTTGTCCGCTGGGCGCAATATATGGTCGACGTTCGCTTCTATTCCATATTAGAAAATAATGTTCTGAGGTGAAATAGTTTGTGCGTTCCTTTAGCTTAAACATACATGAATGTATCAACACTAAAGAATCTATTGGATTACTCTTTCGTAATAAGCAGAAAATATACATGTCGATACAGATATTTTACCGTTCAATATGTCATGCTGAAAGTAAATGGCATCATCAAGGAGAGCCCTGTCTGCCGGTTCCTGTTGTAGTTGTTTTACTAAGTTGTCCTGTATGCCGTCTGTGTTACCACTCAATACGTTTACCCCTATTAATTTCCCTCCAACTTGCTCCCACACGGTTACGGCTATATTTGGTTTAATTGTTCTGACGGGGTTATCAACCGTTCCGCCCTCAGTCTTGCTGGTTATATCCTCGACAATTTTCAGAATTCTTAAAAATATATAATGACATGATAACTATAATAATTTTTTAACATAAAAAAAAAATAATATGGATTAGAAGAAATATTTTTCAAAAGATATTGATAAGGATATATATATATATATATATATATATATATATATATATATATATATATATATATATATATATATATATATATATGATACAGTTTTATCTGTGTCATTTAGGTTTATGACTTTTAATTTTAATTCTTTAAATTCAGTGGTTGGCTTGTGAAATAGTAAAAATATATCTCAATATGTTTAGAATTTCAATCATAAATAAAGGCTAATTACCATGGTCAAGTCAACAACTATTTTGCTCAAGTACGCCATGCATTACTTTGGATGAGGTCACGAAAGCATCATATGATGCTAGGAGTGCATTTGTTCTGTAGTGATATCATGTGCGCCCTAGTTTGTGATTGGCTCAATAATATTAGACAGTCAGAACGTGGTTGGTAAATATTTCACAATTTAAAGATTCAAATGTTCGAGAATCTTTATAATTAAACAGATTTTGTTGTTTTGATCGGAACATATAGAATATATAAGAGACTTAGTGTACCAAATTAGGAATCTTCATTTCATATGACACATTTGTGAGATAGAGATTGAATTGTGGATCATTAATAATTATACGCTGGACTAGTACAATGGAAAATGGTTGTTGTTAAAGAGACAGCACCTTGTGTATTAGGTGAAATTATTCAAGAACTTGAACATTTAAATAATTCTGTCGAACTATGCTAAACATTAGAGGACATTTGTCATATTCTACTTTCGCGTAATTTACTC